>JAAOMT010000445.1:5238-17960 GCA_016748015.1 Geosiphon pyriformis | reverse complement strand
CTGTAGGCTACCCAAATGATTATGATAAGAAAAGAAAGAGAAAAATAAAAGAAACGTAAAGAAATAGAATTTTGTCAAGGAAACGTTTTCTATCCAGGCCTGGAGTCACTAACAGATTACTGAAATTGGTAGCTAATCAATTTCAAAATGTTAGTTGTGTTGAGAGAATTTCAAGTGTAATAATCAAAGGATTTGGTTTTCGAATATTTAATTTTTATTTGAGATATGTAAAAAGTGATTTGTTCTAATTAAGATACCTAAAGTAAGATACTATGGTAAGATATGAGAAGATACATTTTCTTGAAGAGAGAAGCTCTTCTTTTATACAACTTGTTGTAGTACTAGTCTTTGAACTTGCACTTTTTCTCTTTTCTAGAATTTCGGTGAACTAAAGATACATTTCGGCGAACTACAAGTTATTTCGCTGAACTATGAATTATTTCGGCCAATTTTCATTAATTTCGGCGAATTTTTTGGCTATGTTATATGGTTCAGGGTATTGTGTAAATTGATCATCTCAATTTCTATGGTCCAAATCGGGTTATTGATTAAATGATGATAATTGCTAATTTGATTAAATAATAAGTGAAATTCGAAACGATAATAATATATGCTAATTAATGATAGGAATTATAAAGGAAATTTCATGCTAATTAATAGCTAAAATTCTACTGGTAACATCGGGTATCTCAAATGAGCTTTGGAAACATTGTGATAGGTCTGTCTTGGAGATGTTGTTGGTGCTTTTAAACTCTTGCTTGGCTGGTGAATTGGTGCCCGGCCCATGGAAAGAGGCCTGGGTTTCAATGATTCCCAAGTCTTATGAGTGGGAGGATGTTCTAACGAACACACGTCCTATTGCTTTGATCAAAACGGCTCGCAAGATTCTTTCCAAGATTCTTTCTGATAAGATTTCTGCTGTATGCAGTACTTTCAATGTTCTTTACGGGGACAATTTTTCGGTTTTGAAGGGTATGACTACTCAGTCTCCCATTTTTGTGATTGGTTCAGTAATTGAGGATGTTCTGGAAAAGAACCGTGAGCTCTGGCTGGTGTTGCAGGATATGAAGAATATTTGTTTTGAAGTTTAAAAGTTTTATTCTTACTATTAATATTAAACTCAATATTAATTATTAGTTTTTATATTATTAAACATACTATTTTGCTATTCAAAAACAAAAACTTGTTCAAAGAAAAAACTGTTTTATTTTTAAAATTCTTTATATTTTTATTTACTTTTCTAAGCTTTTAAGTAAAGTTAATTTTGATAAAGCCATATATAACATCTTTTTCAAACTTTTTTTTGGTTATATTATTACCAGTTTTTGAACAAATAAATTAGTATTTTGCAAAATGTTGAAAAGCTAAAGAATAAAAAACAAAAATCTCTTTTCAAAATTCTTTTTTTTGGAAGAATTTTGGATGATGAAAAAAAGTTTTTTTTTAAAATCATAAATATTTTAAAAAAACAATTAATAAATAATTTCAAATTTAAACAATTAATAATTACTCAAAATTTCAAATATTAAAAACTGAACCAATTTTTATATATTAAAATAAAGTTTTAATAAAAATATTTCAAATTTTAGAAACATTGTTATGCAATAATGTTTTATAAATTAAATAATTATATAAATAAATTTGAATAATATTGAATTTTATTGTTAATTTTGGTAATTAGTAAATCGAGAATTTTCTACAAATAATTAAAGCACAAAAATATTTATCTAAAAAACTATTAAAATAAATACTGATTCTTATAAATTGCTATTTTTTTAACAAATATTATATCATTGCTATTGTATCATTGACTATGATTATTAATCTACGGTTGATCATTGATTTTCTAATTTTTTGTCTAACCAACTATAATACTAATCGCGATTAGTTAGTAATACTAAAAATAATGCTCGCCGTGTACAATCAATAAAAAAACCTGCAAAAAACGCAAATCCCTTTGGAGAAAGTCTCAACTAAGTATCGACTAGCCCACTATTTATAGGTTGCACATCAAAAAATCGAAGTTAGGGTTGATAAGGTTTTGCGATTGATTAATTACGAATTAAAGTGAGGATTTTAGAATTCCAAGAGGCTTAGTCCCTACCCTATCAAATAGTCGAACAAATTTTAGGCAAAAATTGATGAAAAAAATATTGTAAATAACATTTCCCAAGTTCAAAAAATGAGAAATCTACACCTAAGGATTTATAAAATGTTCTTCCCTCATTTTCATACCAACCACATCCGTCCAGGACTTCTACCAAGACCATATCGTTCGCTAATTTTTTTTATATCTGCTAATCCACGTAATTTACCTTGAGCCACAATAGTCACGTTACCCGTACCCTTGCCTTCATTCGTTACACGACCTCTGAATACGCGTTCTGCTACTCGCAATAAATCTTCCAATGTAACTTCTTTGATCTTTTGACACATCACTTCAACCGGGACTTTAAATCCATGAACTTGAACCTAAATATCGAGAATATTTAGAAGGATATGTATGGATTAATCAAAAAATTGAAATTTAGTTCACCTGTCTCCCAAGATCCTCAAGTTGAACCATTCGTGATTCTAGGTTCATTAGTAAACTACTCATGAGCTGATTCTTGGCACGATTGAGTTCTTGCTGTGTTACAGCGTAGCGTCCTTGAGTTGATACGTAATCGAATTGTTGGGCAATCACGTCCGCAACGGCATGATTGTACTCGGGACGACAAGATGCAAAAATTCCAAACACCCCCGAGTCGGTGTAACAATGATTGAAACACATACAAGACTCCATCCAAGCGTATTGATTAAGTACATGGGTGAATAGCCTTGTGTACATACCTTTTCCTGGACCTCCAGCAGAAAAAGACCCCCCACCTCCTAAAAGCATTTGCAACGTAGCGAGAGCATAAATGTCAGGGTCATGAATAGGTAGGCCTTCAAAGGCCACATAAACGTGTGTATGTGGAAGTGTGGATTGTTCAAGATAAAGTTCACCCCCAGTGTAATGTGCTTTTTGCGTAGCATGAGCAGATGTACTTGCGGCAAGTGGCAGGGGCAAATTAGGATTGAGAATTGATGTTGCAGCAGTAGTGATTGTCTTATATAATGATGATTTTGAGGTAGGTTTGTTACCGGTAGTGGAACCAAGGACTGATGTTTTTATAACGTGGGATTTGAAATCCAGAGACTTTGTCATGTCGCCGAAATATTTTTCAGTCATTTCCACAAGGAGTTCATGCGGTGCCCCGGCTGCTGCTATTACAATACGCTCAGGACGATACCATGCTTTGATGTATTCTCTTATTAATTCAGGTGTCATAGATTCAAGTTTTTCTTCTGGACAAAGCATTGGATTGCCCAAAGTGTTGTCTTTGTAAGCTACTGTATGCAAAAGTTCAGGTAAAATCATATCTGGCTTCTGCCAAATTTCTCTTAATTCGTATAATGCAGTTTGTTGTTGTTCGGCTAATTCATCGTGCCGGATCAGGGGATTACGAATAACATCAGCTAAAATCTCCAAGAGATGAGGAACATCCCGAGGGAATATAGCCGCTTGGTACATTATTGCCTCACGACTACTCGCACACATGATGTTTCCACCCAAAGACTCGAGTTCAATCTGAATTTGCTCATTTGTTCGTGTTTTAGTACTCTTGAAATTTTGCGTAGCATTGGATTAGAAATATCAGTATTGATAAAGTATTTATCATCATATATATCAATTAGAAGAATGAAAACCTTAAATGCCAATCGATCCACTATATGACTAACACCTGTAGTTCGAGGCGTCTCATATCTGGAACCTGCATCCACGTAAAGCCCAACTGCTGAAAAGTGTCCTGGTGTATTTTCTGTTGTAACGCGTACTCCATTTGGAAGAGTCGTTATGTGTGTGATCCCACTTGTTTGGGTTAAAGTCAAGGCCTGTTTGCAGACGAATCAAAGGCTCCAACCTTAATGAGTCAAGAAGACTTTAAGCATTTACGAAAGTAAATTTTACAAAGAATTGAAAATTAACCTTTACTGCTTCGCTCTGTAAGGGTAATGTTGCAGTAGATGCTTTCCTATATGGTATCGCATTTTTGAACAAGGCAAAAAGAGATGTGGTGGGATATTTCGGTTTTTGAAAAAAGGATCGTAGTATTTGTCTTGAAGCCATAACCGAGTCTTTTTACTTTATTTTCTTAGATCGTTTAAGTACCTTGCCCCTTTGACTTCAAAAAGTGAAGAATATTTTTTGGCCAATCAGAGTCGTCATTACGCGATCATATTTTGATGATCATACAAAAAATTTATCATGTTCAAATGCAAGTTAGTCATAAAAGCTACACTATACACTATGGTCAAAAGACGGTTTATCGATCGAAAAGCGGCCAAACATTATCAATTGGTGCACAGGTCTCAACGTGATCCACTTATCAATGATTCAGAAGCCTCTTCCAGAGTTCTATTAGAAGTTATACCGCCAAATTTGCGGGTACAAAAACAACTTGTAATTTTTATAGGAAAAAAATTTTCAGAAAAATCAAATACTTCAATCCTTTTTCATTGTATTTAGGGAAAAGGTGTTGCGAATCATAATAACGAAAGTCAATCACAATCGCAGATAGAGAGGTACATGATCACTAAATGAAAAGTGATCTTAAGAGTTTGACAATAATCTCAATTTAAACTTTATTTGACCTTTAAGTCGTGTTGGCCAAGCAGCCCTTTATGGGGTTTATTTTGATGATATCGAATATGATTATACGCAACATTTAAAGCCAATTGGGGAAGATGGAGCTGCGGTTTTCATTGAGGCCCCAAGGAAAGAAAATAAAGAGAAAAAAGGAATCGAATTTATTCCAACTGAGCAGGTACGCTTTCTTCGACACTAGCATTTTTTGAATTTGAATGACGATGATGAGAGAACTGAAATGAATTTCAACAATAATGAGTTTAATATTATAATCTCCAATTGTTCCTCCTGAGTCTCAAAGATTTTTTCTAATAATCTAAATTAATAAAACTTCTATGTTCAACATAGATTAGTACCCTGGTGTTCTTAGTATATATCAATCACTATATTGCTTGTTATATAACTTACTAAATGACAATCTTTGCGTTTAATTACTTCCTAGGAGCCTTCATCTTCAACTACGAACGAAACAAAGATAGTATTGCCGCCTGATGTGCTTCCATCGAAGGAGGAAATTCCGACTAGTCAACTAAACCAAGGAGCTATTCCAGAAGGTGAGATCTTTCGCTTTTGATTTCAGATTAGGTTTTTCTCTTTATTAACTTTAACTAAATTGAATTAAAATGAAAGATATTAGGGGTTTCCAGCCTGAAATGGATCCTATAATCCGGGAAGCTTTGGAAGCTCTTGAGGATGAAGCTTTCATTCAAAATGATTCCGATGATTTTTTTGCTTTATTGAATGTAGAAGAAGCGGATCAATCGAATAAGGAGAGTGAAGAGTTATATGAAAATGAGAATGGGGATAATGTTAGTGTAGAAATGGAAAATTGGGAAGTTAAATTCCAAAAATTTCAAAAGAGCCAAAAGCTTCGATTCCTTGATCAGGGGGATGAACACAAGTGTGATGATCAAAGGTCAAGGATAACCGGTTACTCGATGACAAGTTCGGCAATGTTTAGGAATGAACAATTAAAATTGCTAGATGAACAATTTGAAAAGGTATTCCGCATGAATACTTAATTTTCCAGTTTATTGGTTGTAAAAGAAATTCACATAATTGTTGAATTTTAGATTGAAGAAGAATATATGAACGATGATGATGGTGATGGTGATGGTGATGATGATGATGATGATGATGATGATGATGATGATGATGATGATGATGATGATGATGATGATGAGAGTGAACTTGGAGGACAAATTCAGAACCGAGAAGATTTCGATACAATAATGCAAGAATTCTTAAATAAATACGAAATAGTTGACGGAAAAATGGTTCAAAAATTAGAAGGGGATTCATTTGTGGATAAATTGGAAACAATAAGACGTGCATTGGGAGAAGCCATTATATCAAATGATCTTCACAAAGATGACAATGATTTAATGTCCAGCCCAAAAAGTGAAAAGGATATTTTATTAGATTCATCGCGAGAAGAGAGATTTACCAGAGAGCCATGGGATTGCCAATCCATAATTAGTAATTATGTTTTTCACACTCATTTTTCTTTGTTTTCTTTGTAAAAATTCATCTTTTATTTAGGTACATATTCCAATCTTGAGAATCACCCTGTTTTGATCCGCGAAAGTGGGCGGCCACTTCGCACAATTAAAGTTGATCCTAAAACAGGATTACCCGTAGTTGTGAAGGAAAATAAAGAAAATGGAAATTTCGAGAATCCTTTAGAAAACTTGTCTTTTAATGACGGGCTCTCTGCTAATCACCAAGACGATAGATCTGGTTTAGATGAAGAATCTAAGGCAATTGATAATTCACAAGAAAGAGGTAATTTATTTCAAGTTTATTTTCTAAATTTATTTCTAAATATAATCTTTAACATTAGTGAATTTTGGGGTGGCACGAGCCAAGAATGAAACAAAAGAGGAAAAGAAGCACCGAAAAGAAGCCATAAAAGCAGATCGTCGGGTAATTTCGAGTTTTATTATTGTTTGCAATTGTATTTTTTCCTTCCAATTATCAATTAATTTATTGCTGTGTCATGAAATCTAATGTCAGACGCGCCGTTCTGAAAAGAAATCCCTAAAGCATGCATTTTCACAGGAAAAAAGCAGACAAAGCCATATTGCTCGAATTCATCAAAACAATTTTGTCGGGGCCATGCATTTGGACTAAATATTCATCTTTTTTTGGCTAGTTGGTTGGATCCAAGACACAAATCTGAACGATAAATCTTATCATTTTCACGACCCCAGGCTTTAATCAAACTCCAATTATTTAATTTATCGATATACTCTCGCATCAACAGTAGCGTATCTGATAGTAGAATTGGTCCAAATTGAATCAAAAAATTTTACCTGAACCACAGAGGGTGAGTTGAATATAATTGCCCATCACAGTAACATGACTGTTGTTGAAGAATAAATTTTGTGATAAGTTGATAATCAATCAAAAAGGCAAATAAAGCGTGGCTAACATTTCTTGAACTTCAATCAAACAAAACATTTACAGTATAAAGGTAAGCTCTTGGTTTTGTTTTTCGTTCACTTTTCCTTTGTTTCCATGTTTCTCATTGCTATTTAAGCATCTTTTAAACAAGTTTATTAGTAGCTATTTGGATAACCCATATTTGATTTTAATAAATATAATTCTTAACCTTAGTGTAGCATACGTTATGAAAATAATAACGAAAAACTGAAAACAGATTGCCAAGGAAATTTAAAATCTTAGTTTCCTTTAAAAATTATTTGATTGTAAATTCGTTTTTGTAAATTTGAATATTAGACGTATCGTTCGAAAAAAGCTATATTTTTCAAATTTGGCTAAATAATTTTGTCAAAGCCGTGGATTTGGGTTAAATACCCTCTTTATCTTTTTTTATTCTTTAGCTAGTTTATTTGCGAAAAATATTATAAAATGAGATTTTTATTAGTCTATAAAAAAAACTTTTATATTATGTTTAGGGATCAGAATTATTATCATCATTGCGAATGGTGATTAATGTCATTTTCCTTTGACAGATAGATTTACATCATTTCGGATGGGTTTATTTAATGTCGCCACATCGTTCTGGATGGGTTACGTCATACTGGATGAAAAAAAAACATAGTTTTACATCATTTCGGATGGAAGATTTACATCATATCAGATGGGTAGATTTACATCTTATCAGATGGGTTAATTAACGTCATCTTCCATCGACGGATAGTTTTATGTCTTCCCGGACAGATAATCTATATTTGATTTGCCCCACACAGGGTTTGAACCCTGTGTTGGAGGGTTTAATCGAATATATGAGTGCCGCGCTTTCCCTCCTAAGACAATTTGCCTTAACTAATTATTATGTCAAAAACCTTCGCTATAACCTGAAACTTTGAGTATTACTGATTAGGACCAATAATATCTTGCTTCTAATTAAAACTTAAAACAGAAAGAAGGAATGTCAAAAAATGAATAATCTTTCTAATATATTTTAGAAAATAACATAGCTTTGAGCGTGTTTATATTTTGTGTCTATTTAAAATGACTTTTTAGATCATTCACTTTCAGTAATATTTAAAATTTTTAATTCAGAATAAAAAATTTAAATTAAATTTTATAACTCATCTTCAATTACTCGTTTCACAATTTTTATAATTTGTTGCTTAATTTTTTAATACAAAGTTCTCTGAGTTTTGGGATTTTGGGATTTGGGATTGATCCGAGTAAACGTTTGCCCCTATTATCAATATATATTCAATGACTGTGAGGTTGGCCTTAATCTCGCTAATTTAGTAAACAAACCTCCCACATTGCATGATTATCATGATAATCTCTAACTTATCACCAATTTATGATTTACCAACTACGCTATACAGTCTCCGATTTAAGGCCTTTTGTCTCTTTTACTCATACCATATTTTGCATTATAATTTGAAAATTCTACCTTTTGAAGAGATAGACAATTTATCTTTCGCATTTCATTTATAAGTCGTGACCATCTGTTTCGACAACTTATTGTATCTGAAGACGATCCAGCTAGAAATTTTACACCATTCATGGAAGCTGTTTACAAATTCATTAAAAAGGTAATGTTTTTAAAAAGAAATAGTTTAGTTACCAGCAATAGTGGAGCCCCAAGATTTTTCGAAGACAAAGAACAATATAAATGCTGTTCATTAATACCTTTTATAGATTGGTAGATCTTCTATATGAGATATTTCATTGTCATCAAGTTTCATGTCTTCCATCATTTTTTAAAATAAGCATCTCAAAGTCCCAAAACTTGGACTTGAAGATACAGCAAAGTACATCCATTCTAGTAAGTCTACAGCCATTTATTAGGTTAAAAGATGGGAGAAACCCACCAACCAATATTAAAAGTTCGCAGTTTCTTGGATGAAGAAAATTGTTCTAGTCTGTTTAAAAATTCAAATAAAAAAGAATTTTTAATTACCTATATATCAAGTTATAAAGTCGGAATACTTTTGTGGTGTACTGTATGAATGGGTATCGTCCTCTGCTATATGACATCCATTCTACTCTATTATTATAGTTGTAAGATGAATGTACTCAATCCGTCAGATTAAGCATGGGAATCTAATGGAAAGAGCACGAAAAATAATAAAAGCTGAAAATGAGCATCAAATTTCTGATCTAAAGTCAATACTGAACCGATCATAAAATATTTCTTTGGTTTTATAAAAAATAAAATTCTAATTCAATAAAATTTTGAATGTGTGCTAAAATTAATTGAATAAAAATCTAATGTTATATGTTATAATAAACATTATTATGATGTTATTTGGCCCTATCAATCCATTACTACAATATGATTTTCATTATTGAAAATTCATATGTAAATATTTTAAAATAATTAATGTATTAAGTTATTTTTTAACAAACAAAATATTAAATTTGTTTACTTTTTACAACTTTTAATATTATAATATCCACATATTATATTAAATGATAAAAAAAGTATAACAATAATTTTGCTTATAATTATACAAAAATTAAATAGAATAAATAAATAATTTTTTTTAAAATATAAAATTAGAAAAATTTATAATATATACATGTATATGTTTTGTTAAAACAGAATATTAAATTAATTTAATTGAATAACTTGGAATTTAATAAATACAATAGAAATTATTAATTTTTTTATATTTATTTTCCAAAACATTTCTTATTTAAATTATTTTTGCTAAAACACATTAAAATAATGAATGGTTGATATAAATTAATTTTTTTTTATTTTAAAAAAAGAGTTTAGAAACACAAAATCATTATTATTATTATTATTATTTTTACTATTATTATTATTAGTTTTTTTAAGTTTGTGTTCTTTTTTTTTTTAATTTAAAACTTTATAAGATTGCATTTTATATAACAATAGCTTTGACTAATTTCTTTCAAAATAATTTAATTTTTTTTTGAATCTTTAAATAAATGTTTGCTGATGTTATTTATAATAAGAAATAGATTATTTGGTGTTTTTAAATTTTTTAATGAATTAAATAAAACTTATTTTATAACTACTAATTAGATGAATAAATATATACTTTTTGTTTATAATAGACTATTGCTATAATTTTCGTAAAAAGAAAGCATTTTCAATCAAAGTATTCTTTGCGAAACAATTACTAGTTTTCGTTCTAAAAAATAATTGCTTATAAAAAAAGTATTACTAATAAAAAACAATCCAAAGTTCATATTTTGAAAGCTATCTTTAATTATTTACTAATAAATTATAGAATAATAAGAGAGAGGACTATAAAAGAATAATTTAACTTTAATGAATGAATTAAATTAGTAAAAATTCAATATATAAGATCAATCTTATAAATATCTTAAATTTTATTCTTTTCAAAAAATAATTCATACTGTTTTATATTAATGCTTTTAGAATTTAATATCAGATTTCAGTTGTATTTTTTAGTAAACATTTTTTTAATATACTTTACTAAAATTAATAATTATACAAATAAAGAAAAAAAAGAATAATAGAATAAAAAAGAAATAAAAAAGTTGATATTGTATTGATTTTTGTTTTAAATAAATTTAATCTTAGTATGAATGAATTTTTACAGTCTTGAAAAGTTTTGTTTATATATTCTTAAAAAGAGATCAATAATTAAGTTAGTGATTACATTAATAATTTGGTCTATAATTAGGTTAATAATCGAGTTAATGATCAAGTTAATGACTAAGTTAATAATTATATTAATAGCTATTTTTAAAAATAGAATTGTTAATTAATAACATTAGTGGCTAATATATGTAACTAAATATAACCAAATAAATTAATAAATAAAAAACTAAAAAATAAAAGTTTAAACTATAATAATATAACTTTAAATTAATAATATAGCTTGTAAAAATCTTAAAACTAATTATAAATTTTGTTAAAATCTTAGAAGAAAAAAGTAAAAACACATTACAATTCAAAATCAAATAATTTAAATTTTAATAGTTAAAAATTTATATTAACAATTAAAAGTTTTTTATTAGATATATTTTTATTAAAATATCAGTTCTAACAATAATAATATCTAAGTTTTCACAAAAACTGAAAATAACAATATCATATTTTAACTATTAAGCAAAATTAGAAGCTTAAAAAAAAAAGCAAATATAATTGCATACTTAAAAAACTAATTTATTAATCTTAAAACAGTAAAACCAAATAAAAAATTTAATAATTTGGCTTTAAATGTATTTTTAGATATAATAATCATTGTTTAATTGAAAAATAAATAAATTTTAATGCTGTTTTTTTAATAAGAATTAAATAATAAGCCAAAACAATATTCAAAAACATATATAATTTAAAATATATAAGATTATATTATTATTAACTAATAGGCTTTAACTTAATATTAAAAACTTTGTCCAAAATATTTATAATAGTTTAAAAAAAAATATTAGAAAAAATAACAACAAAAACAAAATTAAATACAAAAATTACAGAAGACTTTACTATTTTAAAAATAAAATAAAAAGTAATTTAGCAAGCTAAAATTATATATTAATGTTATAATGAAATGTAATATACTAATAAATAACAAAAAAAACTATATTATATAATGATAAAAATAATAAAAAAGTAATTCAACTTTAATAAGCGAATTGAATTAGTAAGAATTTAATATATAAGATCAGTTTTATAAATATCTTAGTTGCTATTTTTTTAAAAGATAATAAAAAAATCTAAAAATAAAAAAATAGTCTATACTATTAACAAAAAATAACACACTAATATAATTTTATGTTTCATATTAACACTTTTAAAATTTAATATTATATATTAGTTATACTTTTCAGTAAACATTTATTCAACATACTTTACAAAAACTAACAATTACACAAATCAAGAAAAAAAAATAAAAAAAATAGTAAAAAATAAATAAATAAATTAATATTATTATATTAATCTTTTTTTTAAATAAATTTTTGATTTAAATATAAATGAATTTCTATAGTTTTAAAAAGTTTTGCTTATATACTCTTAAAAAAGATCAATAATTAGGTTAGTAATCATATTAATAATTTGGTTAATAATTAAGTCAAAAATTAAATTAATAACTAAGTTAATAAGTAAGTAAATAATTATATTATTATCTATTTCTAAAAATAAGATGGCTAATTAATAATATTAATAACTAATATATATAATTAACTATGATTAAATAAATATATAAAACTAAAAAGTAAAAGTTTTAACTATAACAACTGTATTTAAAAAAGTTTAAAATACAAATTTTATATAAAACAGTTTATTATTGTTTTAGTAATTGATTTTAAACCAAAAATAATCAGACAAAAATTAGAATATAGTCTTTACATAAATTATTTTAATCTTTATAGTTTTATTAAATATTAAAATAAAGATCACTTACTTAAAAAAATTTTTAAAAACTTGTAAAAATCTTTCAAATAATTTTAAAAATAATAATATTATCAAAAAACAAAAAAGAAAAAAGTAATTTGGTTTTTATTTAATTAGTTTAATCTTTATAATTAGATGACTTAATAAATTAATTTTTTAAAGTTATATATAGAAATATAATTTGTTTAAATTTTATAATTAGTAAAAATTAATTAATAT
>JAAOMT010000678.1:715260-732850 GCA_016748015.1 Geosiphon pyriformis | reverse complement strand
ATCAAGTTTATTATTAGTAGTTCCCGAAGCGGTACCCTTTTACCATTTATTTCATGTACAAGTCTCTAAAATTTTTCAAGGACTTATGCTTCGAGATTTGAAAATATCAAGTTTCAGTGCAAACTTTTATACTTAAATACCCGATATTCAACTCTTAAAACCAATTTATTTGACCAAAAATCAAATTAAACTAAAAGCTCAAAAAGATAATCTCAAGACTGGAAAGTTTCTTTTATAGTTTACAAAATAAAGTTTCAATTTATTCTACATGTATTGAGAAAAAATTTATGGAAATGCAAACTTTTTGGGGATTTGTTTTTTTGGTTGAGTTACACGTGTTCTAATTATATAATAAGAATATTCCATAAAAAGAAAAAGAAAAACAGGTATCAGCTGAAGCTAAAATTAAAAATTTGTAAATTTGGTTGAATAAATTAAATCAGTTTAAACTAGTCTGTATTAATTTAAAGTTTTAATTTAATTTTGTTTTTAGAATTTTAATAAAATATAGGTTGTGTCAAAAAACCATTATTAAAATTGGTTATTAAATAACATTTATTGTATCAAAAAACATAATAATAAGTTTAGAAAATTAACTATAATTTTTGTATTGGTTTTTCTTTTGTTATAAATTAAAGTAACATGCTAACAAATAGTAGAAAGCATAGTAGTTAAAGAAAATGTAAAACTAAATAAAATTTTTTTAATAAGAGAGCAAATTAGATGTGTAAACAATTCAATTAATATAATCAGTCTCAAAATCACAGTTGCTACTTTTCTCAAGGAAGATCTGAAAATAAGTAATAGTTCATGATTTTTAACAAAATATAATACAGCTACTATAATTTTATATCTCAATTGGGGCTTTTAGAATTCAATATCAAGTATCAATTATTTCAAACAGTTGTTTATTTAAGAATTTTAAGGATAATTTTTTTACATTTCAATCTAATTTTAACAAAATACAATGTTAAGAAAATAAGAAAAAAATATTGATTTGAAAAAGTGTTTTATCTTAATATAAAAAGATGAATATTCAAGTTAACAACTAGGTCAACAATTAATTTTGAAAATAAGATAGTTAATACATAATTGATATAAGTAAATTTAATTAAATAATTTATATAAATTAAAATTAGCAATTTAAAAATATAAATTTACAGAAATTTAATATGAGATTGAACATTTATTATGTTTTTAAAGCAGAATAATTATTTTTTGGTACACCAAATTGTTAAAAGTTTTTTGTTTTTAATATTATTTAGACATTATAATTATAACTTTGTATATATATTCTAAATAGTTAATATTTGTATGTTATTTAATTTTTTTGTGTTTTCTTTAATTAGGAAATTTTTCTGTTTTTAGAAATGCCTGTTATAATCATTGTAAAAAAAGTTTTAAATTTAAACCATTTCAAAATCTTTATTTAAGATAATTTTTTTGCTAATTGTTAATTTTATTTTATTTTATAAAATTGAGTTTTTAAAGATTCTAAAGATTCAAATACCAAATATTGCTTATTAATTTCAAAAAAAATTAATTTATTTCTTTTAATTAAGTGTATCCGAATATTTCCCAATATCTATTTTAGTAGTGAATTGTACCCTAAAAAAATTTATTTCCAGAGTCATTATGAATCTAGAAATGATTAGAAATGGCATCGATATTTAGTATCTGTGCATAAGATACTTTTAAATATATGTAATTTTGGTGCTAATGTTCGTAATATTATTGAAAGATCTTTTCTAAAATATTGGCCAACATTGAGTGTGATTTTTTGGGACTAGTATTGCGTTTTTTGTCGTTTTTCCTTTGCTTGCGTATGACTATATAATTTAATGAAAAAAATAATCAATATACATGTATAGTAACGCCAGATTTCGCATGTGTAACCACTATTAAAGCGACATGCACCACGAAATATGTAGTCTGTCAACTGCCGCAAATTACTCGTGTTTAGAAAATAAAAATAAAACCACTTACAATTGGGCAAAAGTTATCTTATCTGATGTGACGAGTACGGAAATTGGGAAGCAATCACGACAAATAAGACTTTGTGGAACATTGGAGAAAAGTTTAAGGCTAATGGTTTAGTGCCTAGTTTCAAAAGTAGACAAAGATCCGTAATGGTTTGGGTGTTTCGCATGAGGATTGTGATGAATACACAAAAAATGGGGAAAAAATAACTAACCCTTGAAATCTTAAAAACCAACTTGTTTCCATTTCAGAACGCAATCAAGATGCTAACTGGAATATCCACACTGGGAAAAAAATCGAAAAATGGTTAGCAGGAAATAAAATTACCACTATCAACTGGCCGACAATTCACCACACCTGAATCCAATTGGGAACATTTGTAAAAACTGAGTTATTGCAGGTGGCATTTAAAATGAAATGACTGAAAATTATGGCATACTCGGTCGTTATTTTGCGAATGAAACAAATTGATTTTCTATTTAATGGATAGGGTCAGAACTTGAAATTAGAAAAAAAGAGTCACAGTTAACAAATTTGATTACATTTAATTTTATATTTGCAGAAAATACAAAACTAATTAGTGAAGCCAAAGACCTCTTTGGCTGGTCGGCTCTATAGTAAATCCAAAATTATGAACACACAATTCCTGCGCAAAGAATTCTATCCTCTCATGCTACATTTCGAGATGACAGCATTTGATTAAATAATCACAACAGTCTTAATCATCATCATACTTTGTCAGAAAAATGTTTATCAAATATCGAGTTTTCTTAAATCTTAAACTCATTGCTTTCGTTCAACCTGACAAATATGTTGAATTTTGATTTTCTGGTTGTATTATTCGCTTTCTTGGTTTCTATTTCCTTCTTAATATCAAGGAATAAAAAAAATGTTAAAGGGGAATTTCTGTCAGTTCCAGGTCCCAAACCACTACCAATCATCGGTAATCTTCATCAAGTTGGAGATGCAATGCACGTAAGCCTTTCTTGAATACGCAAAAACATATGGTCCTATTTTCAAGATAAGATTCGGAAGTCAGGAATGGATTGTGGTTAATAATATCAAGGTTGCAAGAGATTTGTTTGTGACAAGGGGTGGAATTTATTCATCGAGAACGACAGTAGGTTATTAAATTTTCAAATTCAAGCAAGTTTCCTTGAATCAGGTATTTGGTAGGCCATTAAACTTATTTTGTAAAATTTTTCGATGGTTATTTTATAGCGAAATCATATTTTGGGAAAGATTTGGTGCAATGATTTTAAGAATATGGTTTTTGCCCCGGTAGGTGACCTTCGAATTCTTTCCTCAAGAGCTGAAACTTAATTGTATTTATTCAACTTTAAATTAGTATGGAAATTAGTACAAAACAATGCGAAGTTTGTTAGTGCAAGGACTAAGATTATCTGTCATCAACTCAGCCTATCAACCTATCATCGAAGAACAAACAAAATTTTTTCTCCAAAGAATTTATAAAAAATGCAAAAGTTCAGCTTTTGATCCATATGAAGATATTAACTCTGTTGTAACGCATATTCTTGTGGTGATGTGCTTTGGGTATCGAGGAAATCCACGAGAGCCAGACCACTTGATTAAGGAATTCACGAGATTTACCGTGGAAGGCTTTGCTTTGCTAGGTTTCAAAGCGGCTTTGATTGATTTTTTTCCATTGCTTCAAAAATTACCATTCTGTAAAAAGTATGAGAAACAAGTTAAAGATGTGAAATCTGAATTTATGAAAGTTACTCAGGAAATGCTTCGCCAAGTGAAAAGTAGGATGGAAAGGAATGGACCAGAGATTGAAACTTGTTTTGCTGCTCAGCTTTACAAGACAGTTAAAATCGATCCATCCCTCAGAACCTCAGTTTTTACCTCGGAATTTTCGAAAGACCAGGATAATATGTATACATTGGACGAGGATGACATCTATGAAATGTGTAATCTGTTCATTGTTTCTGGAATCCGATCAAGCGTTCGCACAATGTTATGGGGTTTGGCACATCTGGTGAATTACCCAGAAGTCCAAAAATTGATACAAGAGGAATTGGATTTGAAAGTTGGGAGAGGAAAATTATTTTCCCAAGAGCATGAAGCTGATTTGCACTATTTGAGGGCTACTATTAAAGAAATGCAGCGATGCGGGTAATAATTTTGTTCGACTAACGTTTAGCCTCGTGATTAAAATTTGGTTCAATCAATCAAAATACTCATGGAATGTAATATTCAACCCCTCACATTGCCGCATGCCACGACAAAAGATGATATTTATCAAGGATATCACATCCCAGAGGGTAGTGTCGTCGTAATAAACGCTATCGGACTCAATCATGATCCTGATATTTATGAGGAGCCTGAGAAGTTTAAACCTGAACGATTCCTTGACGAGAGCGGACGTTTGAAAGCCACACAATATATATATGAACCATGGGTGAATTTTTTATATCAAAATATTTTTCTGTTTAGAATTGGTGAAGCCTAAATTCTTACAAACAATTTCGTATTATAGGCATTTTCAGAGGGCCGCAGAAGCTGTATAGGGAGTGCTCTCGCATTACGAAAAATGCTCTTTGTTATTGGTCATCTATTAACCTTGTTTTCATTAGAGCTTGATAAGGATTCTTTAACTGGCCTCCCAATACCCGTTAGCCTCGAAGGACAGGGAAGCAGTTTTGATTGGATGGTAAAAAACTTTAAAGTCAAGTTCGTTCCTCGTCAAGAGTTTGACGTTGATGCTATATTGCAGGAGGAATAATAGAATATGAATTATACTATTTTATGAATTAAATTTCAAAAGGCATGATAATATTAGATATTTGGATTCAAACTTTTTTTATTGGATTTTTTTATCGGATTGTTCACCTTAAAATAATTCACAAGTTCAAGCGAAAATTGAACGACACTTTTTAAGATAATAATGAAGAAAAGAAATATGTAAAAATAATTTCGTTTCAAAGGATCATACGTAACGATGAAGAGGTAGCAAAGAATGCTATAAATTTCGGATCTAAAATGATAGTTAATAATCTTGAGTCCACGCAGCTTTTGGTAGTTCTAGAGAAGAGTTAGATTTTTCTAGCGTTGATTCGGGAAAATTTACCATAAATCGCTGCTATTTTTTTGTATTCGCGGAATATTAAAATTTTCAGTAATCATTTGGGAAGTTTGAGCGATGAAAAATATATTCGGATATTTGGTCAAGAATTCCAAGTGGTTTTATTTTTGATTCAAAGAGTGGCTTTTTTTGTATTTTTCGATTATTTCGTCTCGATTTTAGACCCAGTGACCAAAAAAAATTAGGAAGGAAATTTTTTTGGAATAATGAGTGATTGGTTTATTGTTGCTGCTGAAAAAGTTTTCTACTTTTTTTCTTTCATTATTTAGGTTATTAAACTTAGGGTCTATTGTAAGGGCTCTAAATAAAAGTAAATAATAAATTTGAAGGAAGCAAAAGTTTCTTTACAGTTTATACAATCAAAGGGGGGAAATTGAAATTTTTTAAAACTTTATATTAAAAAATAATCATAATGAAGCGACGTTATAATTGAACTATGCAACGTATTAAGAAATTAATTTGTCTTGATTTGGGAAAATGGTTTTAAATAAATGCACTATAAGAATAGGTGAAATCGCCTAATTACCCTCAATTAATTTCCCAAAAGTTTTTATTTTTAAAAGATAAAGTTCGATTCTTTGAATCTTGTGCTACTTTTAAAATTGGTTTTATCAAAGTTTAATTCAAATCAATAGTGCTTAACACTTTTTCCCAAAATATATTAACTTTTTGATTTAACTTTTTTTTATTTCAATAATATTATGAAAATTGAATTTTCTGGCTCTTTTATTGAAACTACTTTTATAATTTCAATTTAAAATTAAATCTACGTTTTTCAGGTTTGTATCTAATAAAAAAACATATTGAAACTGTCTTATATATTTTTAAGGTATTTTTTCAAGTTTTACCGATTTCTGCTTTAGTCTATGATGATGATGATAATCTTTCATAGGTTACCTAAAAAATCATCTTTTTTAGCGATGGTTACAGATAAACATTATTTCAAAGAAAATTGAAGCCATTTTGTTCGTATTTAACTATTTTGCTATTTTTTAGACAAAATTAAAGATATAATTAGACGTTTCTAACAAAACCTCCAGCCAAATTTTCTGTTTCTTAATTCGATGAAAGAATACAAATGATGTCATAATTTATCTCATATAGCCGAAGATTTTTTAGCTTCTTTCACCGCCCCAAAAAAATACGCTTTTGTTTTGCCAGTATTCCTTTTACTTTTCCTCTACGTTATGCTTCAAAAAAGTCCAAATATTCTCAATGGGGTTGAGGTCTGGGCTATATTGTGGTCACGGCAGAACACAACATGAAAGTCTTGTTTGGAGGTTATCGTGCGCATCATTAAAGGTGTGTTTTGGATTATTATACTGCTGGAATACCATATTTTCTGGTCACGTTATCATAAAGGTGGCTGTTTAGCATATCACAATATATATGACGGTTCAAACTCACCGTGAATACGTAAAAACCAATCTTGCCGCATTAATTGATCGACACCCAAACATGCAGCTTAAAGGGGTGCTTTACTATTAGTGCTATAAGTTTTCTATCATGAGACAGATGTTTCGGAACATCTATAAACTCTTCTCGTCGGAGAATATGAGCTTACAAAACTTGTAATGGCAATGCTCACGCGCCTATTAAAAGTGGTTCTCCTTGAAGCTTTCGTTGAGGAGAGAAACGCTTGGGCAGATGGCAATATATCCAAGACTTGAAAGCTCATTCTGGGGAGTCAGTTCGCCTATTTTGAGGCCTGCATGCGTTTCTTCGAGTCGTGCTTTGAGATCGGCTGTCGTAATGAAATGATTTCCGTGTAAGAGTTTACCGATCTGGTGACGTTTGCAAGGGGTAGGCTTGCGTGGACAGTCAGTATGATGAATCTCTGAAATCTGGTATTTTTATGGAGGGCAATATATTATTGACAGGAGCAAAGGGAACATCAATTAGTTTGGCGATTTCAGTTGTATTGTAGTAACCCTTGCGCTAAAAGTACTTTGACACTTTGCTATTCAATTTACGGAGTCAGGTGCATCAGATAGGTGAAAAAGTGGGCCGTAGGAATAAATAGACGCTTGCACGACATCAGAGCCCGGTAACGCGACAAATTTTGCAAATGATTTGTCGATTGCTGCTAAATGAAAGGTTGAAAATATTTATTAAAGGTATAACATCATTCAAGAATTGTTGTGGTAAAAAATTGACTCATTGACTAAAATACAATTTTTTATAAAACTTTCTTCCTTTGAATTTAATTAACTGTTAAATGATACTTTATGTAACTTATGTATATGGGTAACAAAATATAAAGTCGCCAATCCGAGAATGAATGAGCATATGTAAACAATTAGTCTTTACTTACTAGAGATTTTATTTCTTTGTTCCAAAATCTATTATATTTGAATGGGTCTTCATTTTTAAAGGAATTATTTACGAATCTCTAATTAAAGGACTTTCTTTTAACAATGGTACTCGCTGCCTTTTGAGTGGATCTTGTACATGTAATTAATTCATTTAATGCACCGTAAAGATGGGTTGCACGAGGAAAATCATATAATTTTCGGTGGTTAAATTGAGCCGACGATATTGGGGAATAAGTTGTTATAAATATCGTCCTTGTTTCGAAATTTTTCGTGATATAAAATCACAACGTGATAACCAAAACTCGAAACTAGCCCATGCTCTCTCCAATCAAACATAATGAACTATTGGATTAAAATATACGCCCTGAAAACTTTATTCAGGCGAAGCCATCAAAAACAAAAAGGCACTCTCTCTTTGATGACAATTGCTTCATTTTTAATATTTTTTATCATTATTCATTTCATGAGAGCAATTTGGAAAAATACATCTTATCATCAATTTAGACATGATAAAGTTTCTGAGGTTGTTTTCCCAACAAGTTTCATTGCTAATTCAAGCACATACTTTTCGAAAAAAGCTTCGCTTCCGGATGGAGACCGAAAATATCTCATAACAGTCGAAGATGATGATGAGACGCTTTATTTATTAAAAAAGTTTGCATATTATGCTCACATAGCATATTGTTTGGAGGAAAGTACGGATGGGGTCGGGTTTGGAATCATGGGTAATTATTGTTATAGATTTTATGGTTTTTGATATCGATTAGCCTTCAATCTTAATGATGGAAAATACAAATTATTTAGTCTCGGTCTTGATCCAAATTTTTCCGGATCAAAAGGTTGACCTAGTTGTGTATTTTAGAGCCAATGACCTCACAAGAGCTGAATGGTTGGACAGAGAATTCGAACTAATAGATCACCCCAAATTCCCGAATTCTAAGATAGATAAAATATTCTATAATCAATTCAAAGCGGTTGAAGAAGCTATTCAGCTTAAAATTATAGATAAAATAGCACCTTTAAAAGCGCCAAATCTTATCAAAAGAGCAACGTTTGTGGGACATAGCATTGCTGGAGGTTAGTAAGAGTTCCACTTTAGAACATCGCTCTTTTAACTTTATTTTGATTTTCTTTGGTTCAACACGCATGTCAACGATTCCCACTTCGAATTCGGAAAGCTTATGCAGTATTATCGGCGGCTGAATGGGCACGAGAGTTGATACCGACACCCTTTTTTGTTTACACATATGGGGCGCCTCGAATTGGTGATAGAAATTTGGCCACCACAATCAATAGAATCCCGAATTTGTATGTTCTTCGTGTAACACACACGGATGATTACGTCCCCCGATTACCCTTGCGTGGAACCGAAATGCCTTTCATTCATTCTGGATGTGAGCATTGGATATTTATCAATTGTGAATGCGAAAATGCTGAAGAAGTATACTTGTGTTTAGGACCGATTGAAAGAGGCCTTCTGATAGAAAGCCAGGTAAATAAATTTCTTTGATGAATTAGCGTTTTTTTTTCACATTCAATTCAATATGCCGTATTAAAATTATATTTATTTGGTATTATTACATAGCAATGTAACAATAAATATACCTACTTGGGTGATTTCTCACATAAAGGACCATATTTCAATTATGTAATGGGAGAGTGTCCAAATCCTTTGCCCCTAGCTCCTCTATAATTTTGAGCGTTAGATTTTTACCATTGAAAAATATCATAGTTGTAAGTTTTACAAATATATTAAGAAAAGAATACAAATTAAGGAGATAAAAAGCCAAAAATACAAATTAAAAAGATAGAAAGCCTAAAAAGAGTGGAAGTCTTGACCTATAATTTTTTAATATAGCAGGGATCTTTAAAAAAAATTTTAAAAGAAACTTTTGATGGATTCAAATGCGAAACTATTATTTTGACTTTTTAATAATTTATTTTAATTGATTTTGAAATATTTCAGCAAACAAGTGTATAAAGTTTTTGAAGTTTTCAACACTTTATAATAATTTAAATTAAAGTTAAATTAAAAGAGGAGCACTCGTTGTTATTTTATTTTTTTAAAAAAAAAGCAAATTTAAATAATCAAAGAATGAAGCAAAAGATGCGGAAAATTCCAAATTTTTTTTTTGAATCTTCAGATTTACTATCGAAAAAAGAAATTTTTTTTTTTTGGCTGTTTTCAAAATTTGAGAAAAATAAATTGAGTCTATAATCTTGTAGATTTTTTGAAACAAAATTTTCAGATCTAGACTTTTTTAAAATCATTACTACAATTATTATTATTATTATTATTATTATTATTATTATTATTTATTTTATAAAATGCTTTATTGAGTATAGTTCAACCTTTATTATTATAATTATTGTTGTTGTTTTTATTGCCTTTCAAGTTTTTTATATGTTCCTAATTTCAATGTTTAAATCTACATTGGTTAAACTGGTCGAAACAATTTTAAAATTTTTTTAGCATTCAAATCTATCTTCAAAAATTACTATTATTATTATTATTATTATTATTATTATTATTATTATTATTATTACTATTATTATTATTATTATTTTTATTATTATTATTATTAACAAAATATTATTACTGTCAATTGTAATGATGTTTTCAAATAAAAAAAATTTTTTTTTATGGAAATGGCTCTGGTTTATTTGAGAGAAAAAAAAATGTATTGAGCCGTTTTTGATTTTCATGTAAAAATACCGGTTAAAAATTTAGTCGGTTGCTGAGAATTTTTGAACAGGCTTTTCCCAGATCAAAAAAAAAATTCATATCTGTCAAATACATGTCATGCTATAAATTTCCTCAAAATATTTTTGTGATACCTTAATAAAACATAAATTTATAATATAAATCGTAATAAATTGATACTCCGTTACGATCACTTTTTTGATCTCTCTGTCCAATAAAATATTTTATATTGTATATGATTCAAGTTATCTTATTTGTTTTTTTCTCATTTATTATAAAAAAAAACAATTTGGGAAAATTTTATCAAAAATTAAATATGATCTTTGGAAAAAAAACAAAAACAAAAAAAACATAATAAAATTTATACAGATGATGTATGATTTGAAAGGTTTTAGATTTCATCTAATAGAATATTAAAATCTATTCCCGGTATATGACATTTCAGATCGCAATGGAGTAGTAGCAAAATATAAACAATATTTTTAGAGTGTTTATCCTTTTTTTGATTCCTGATCATTTTACATGACTAACTTGAAGATCGGCTAACATAATTAGAGTTTAGATGAAATTCCCACACATGAACGACGCGCGAGCGCCTAATAGAAAATTTAAAATGAGCATCGAGACTTTTTTAAATTTATTTAAATCCCAATTATAGTAAAGAGAAACAGTTTACAAATGTGATTTTTCTAATCTCAATTACACATTCTAATTATTTAGGTTATGATCACAAGCTTTTTAAAGTAAAAATATAGGAATTCTTTCTTTCACCAATTGCTAGAAAAACAAATCGTAAAGTTTCATCCTTGAAAAAAAAAAAATCCAAGAAAATATAACATATTGCCAAAAATTGGGGGAAATTTTTTTGATGAACACGAATTTCAAAGGAGAAATGAATTATTGTGCATAATAATGTTTGGGTATTTGTGGCCTAATTTTACAAAAAGCGGACATGATTCTCACAAAGCCCATTCTTTGATCTGAAATTTTTTGGAGATTTTTTGCCCTTTGTGGTTATTACCATCTTTTGATAAATATTTGGTGGATAGAATTTGGGTGTTTCTAAGTATAAAACTCCGAAGTTTCAAGTCGACAGGCTAATTTCTGAACAAAACAATGTTCATGTGCTAAAAACATATGACATAGTGATATTGGGACTTTACAATACGGAAAAAAAAGAATAAGGAAGAGTCAGCAAGAAACAAATAAATCATTAAAAAAAAATTTCACTGGTTACCCTTTAAAGCACAAACATTATCAATTTGGGAAATTAGGCTTGCCATGTAGATTATTGGTTAGTTGTTTTTTTGGAAAAAGTTTCTGACGTGTGATTTTCTTTCGAAAATTTTACAAAAGGTAAAAGATTTTGATAACGTGAACAATTTCATAACAAATTTCTTTTTCTTTTTTTTTTTTTTTTTACCCAAAAGAAGCAAGAATCAATTCGGAAAAATATTTTCGCAACAAATCACGGTTAACAGAACTATTTTTTAATATAAAAGGAAAAAAAATTTCCTATTTCAGTAACTTCGGAATTAAAAATCACGGAGTTACACCCGATGATCAAATTTTGTATTCTCACAAATTTTTACCAAATTTATTGCCGAATTAATCGTATATTTCTTCCATTTTTTAGAAAGATTTACCTCGCTCCACCCCCCCTCCCCCCAAACTTTAAATTGTAATATTTTTTAGAACTTCCGCTCAACAAGCATCATATGCACATTTCTAATTTTCCGTCGAATATTAATGCTTACACACAATGAGGTATTAGGGTCTTTGATTTCCCACACTTCCCAAATGATCTCACGAGCCTTAAAAAGTATTCAGTTCATCGATCCCTTTGTTTCATTTACAAAATGCCTAACTGTGGGGAAATTAGATCGATCTTGAATATTTGTCTTGTTAATTTCCTAAAATGAATACCTAAATAATTTTGCAATCGTTGAGATTATCTTTTCTTCCTCAAAAAAGATCTTCAACTGAGGTGGCGTTGATAAACTTTTGAAAATTAGTATAAAAGATGCACCCTTTAGATCACGAACTAATAAAAGTTCATTCCTACCGAAAACTATATATTACATCAAATCTTTCTGACTTACTGACTGACTGACTGACTCTTTAAAGGACACTTTCACTTTAAACTCAGCGAACTTTGATTAAAAATTTATTGAACCTTGATTAAAAATTAGCTAACCAACCTTTGATTTATATTTTTTGAAAATTTTCACAATGATTCACTCTTTAAAATCTCCGAGTTTTGCTAAATTTAATAAAAGAATTCATGGTTTCATTTTAAAACACACGACTCTTTTTATCGTCTTTTTACTTTATAGCTCCATATTACAATCGATATCTTCAGCTGCTTATACTTTGCCTGAAATTGTAAAAACACGGACAAATTTAAATTGGTTAAATATCAAAAATCCTTCGTCGGGATTCGTTTTTAAGCGAGAGAATGTTGAATTACTCGAGGAACAATCGATAGAAGCCACACCTCCAGACTTTATAAGTGTACCTCATTCTGGAAAAAAAATTGAACTTATTTTATCAAAAAGTCTTTTGTTGGATAGACTACAATGGGCAGCTTTGTATGCCAATTTAGCTTATTCAGGAAAAACAAAAAAACTCTCTCGAGATGTTTATGGTAATTGATAAAAGCCTATTCCTCTTTTTCTATATTCAAAATTTTTTTAATTTTTAATTTTTTTGATAATGTGAACTAAACATTCTCTTCTTTAACAATTTTTTTCTAAAAGGTCAAGTAGAAGTTGTACAAAGCCCTAGAAATGAGATGGAAATGATGGTCTACATACGAGGGCCTACACTTACAGAAAAACGTTGGTTCAATCGAGAAATACACCTTAATCCACATCCAAACTTTCCCGAGGCAAAAGTTGATACAATTTTATGGAATCAATTTTCATTGGTTGTCTCTCAACTTAAAGAAAAGATACAAGATGCTAAGAAACACTTTCAAAATGTTGAGAATCCCACAATAAATTTTGCGGGTCATGGGGCAGGAGGTGGTATGTAACAGAAAGACAATTTAATTCATTTTCTAATAAACGAGTTAGAAACTTTTATATCTTTAATAATAAACTAAAAATTTCTGTCATATTTTTTGAAATTTCAGTTTATTCGATTTTGGCGGCATTAACTTGGCACCATGAATTCCCAACTTATCAATTTGTCGTATACACATTTGGAATGCCGAGATTCGGTGATACTGTATTAGCCGGTTTAATAAATAAAGCAGAAAAATCATATCTCAAGGTTTATCGTGTCGCTTACGCGAATGACGTTATACCAACACTTCATAAAGATTCTCAAATGAGACATCCTGAATTAGAAATTTGGATCAATGAAAAAAATTGTGACTGTGACGAGTCGTCAGGTGTCTTTGAATGTAATGGAATAGTAAAAGACTTTAACGCTGGTGACATTTTAGAAAATCAGGTAAATATTTCAATCGAATCATTTTTTTAAATTTCCAAAAAAAAACATTTTAAATTAAATTGAATTAAATTTTTTATTGAAATTCAGGAATGCATCAATCAAGTTCAATCTCTTTCACGTGAGGCCCATTATGGCCCTTATTTCGGATATAAAATGGGACCTGCTCCCATATAATAATATTGAAAATAGGACATTATCTAACAATATTTGTAAATAGAATGTTTTTAATATGTAAATCCCCTTTATATAATTTAGCTACTTGGTATAAGAATCATTAAATATTATATAATCTGTAGATTATACCATTAGGCTTGAAATTTAATAAATATTAATTAAAACTAAAAAAAGATTTGCTAAAAAAAAATTTTCATTTTTCGAGATTGGCCGCTCAACGATATCTTCCACTTTGAAAACTTGATAAATAATCCGTTTTATTATAATTTTTTTTTATTTGTTGACACGCTTTCGGCAAAATAGTTGTAAATTTTCATTTGAAGTTTAGTCGTCAATCATATCGGGTACGTAAAAGACAGAAACATAAGGTGTTGAGAGCTATTTTTTTGTAAGCTTATAAAAATATTGACATGATGTTTTATTTTGTTGCTGTTTTTTTTTTTAAAAAACAATCTTGTGATTCTTGGGCTGACTGATTTTATTTTTGCTCTTTATTAACTAAAATAGTTTTTGTTTTTATCAATTTTAAATTGCTTTTATGAGTTCGTTCTAGTAAATTATAAGTTACAATATACTTTTATGTGAAAAAGTATCGGGGATTAATAGATTTATGAGTATATATTTTGGAAAAAGATTTTAAAACAATTGCTAGAATTTTAAATTTTGATTATTTTTTATAAAAAATTTATTTTCATGTATAATTACAAGTCCAAGTCCAAGTCCAATTTCAATATTAATTTATTTTTAAATATTGGGTATTAGATATAATTACTTTTACAGAAAAAAAGATTTTTTTTGGTTATTTGAGATTTGGTCAAGTTCAAGGTCAAGGTCAAGGTTTATTTTATTTTATTTTATTGTCTTAATAATGAAATAATAGTACTATTTTCAAGCTCTTGTGCATGAGAATTTTATTTTTTATAATAAAATAAGTGAGTTAACAAAAATGAAATGTTATTCTAAATTCAAGAAAAGCAGTGTGAATAAAAAATGGTTTAATGACCTATTATATCAAATTCTTCTTATATGAACCGTCTTTATATAATAATTTAATATATATTTTTGAAGTTATCAATACATTTACGATGCAAATATTTGAGCTTGGAATATGATGAAAAAATATCTTAAAATTGGAGGTGGCATGGAGAAGTTTGAAAAAAAATTTAATGTTATGACAATTTTATTTTTTGAAAATCTCTAAAAACTTTCATCATAATTTTCAGACTATTAAAAACAAAGACAACTGTATTCCGAATGTTTTTATTTTTATATCAATATATATGGTGTAAATCATTATTATTTTAAAAAATTAAAACTAATTTTCAAATCGAGAAAAATTTTTCTAGAACCATCTATTGCTCAATAAATGGTAACTAAGCATGCTACTTTCGCTTGATTTTAAATTGCTTATCATTTCCCTTTTTTTTTGATGAATTACCCGTGCAGTATTTTTTCTTTCAACTAGATTTCCTAAACTGGGGAAATAGCAAACATTTCCCACAATTACTCTAAATGAGATCACGAGTCATATGACATTTTTTCGTGTTGGGAAGCAAAAATAATTTGCTAATCCCACAGATAATCTTCCGATCTAACCAAACTGTCGAGAATTTGGTTTAACTTTTGAACCCCTTCTAATTTGCCTGTTTTGATCCAAACGTATCTAAAAATTTCCGCAAAAACTTTTGTCTTTATAATCATTTCAAAAATACTCCCAAAAAATTAAAAGTGGTTTGTGATTGAGACGAAGTAATACAGACCCTTGAACCCAAAGTATATCACGAATTATCCGAACGAGGCCTTCCTTTCTTTTTCACCCTTCAAAGTTTTCACAAATATGTCACATTCTTTGAGTTTTTGAATTTTTTTAATAATCATGAAGTAACAAATGTATCATTTTTAAAAAAATATCAACCTTTTGATTGTTTTTTTTTTTAACCTTTTTACCAATTTCGGTGGTAGCTTCACCTCGGATAAACTTAATTTAGCCTTTGTATTGTAAAACGGGTTAGCCACAAGGTGACGATCCAAAATACTGGTTAACTTGTTAAACGTGAGAAGGTATATGGTAAATTAAGACACTTTTGTTTTACTATTCTGCAATAAATTTATTGTTTTTTAATAAGAGCAATATCTTTGACAAGCAAGGTGGAAATTGTTTCAAATGAGAAAAATAAAATGATTCTAATCGTTTATATTTGAGGAAATGAACTAACAGAGATACATTGAAAGATTTTCCCATAACCTTTCCCACTTTTTCCAGATGCAAAAGTCAACGTTACTTTTTATAATCATTACAAAATGATGACTGTTGTACTCAAATCTTTGCTCATTAATGGTAACTTTTCAACGAAAAGACTTAAGTTTAGGTGGTGATGATGTGTTTTAATCCAAGTTTTCTATAAATTTAGTTTATACTCTTTTTGCCGCATTATTTTGGTGTAAATAAATTCATCATGAACGTATGGTATATACGTTTAGATTGCCAAAAATTTGTGGAAACAAATTTGTGAAAATTTATCGTATGACTAATTTCAACAATATTGCACCCAAACTTGGATGTCAAGGAATCCCCAAGATTTTTGAGTCTGGTGACATTTTGGAAAATGAGTTTTAATCCTAAAAATTTTTTTGCAATCTCTTACCGAGTTAAAGAATATAGAAATAATCAAACTTTAAATATTCATTCAGAATTTTAACCATCCAAATTTGTCTTAAGATAACACTTTTTAAAAAAAAGCCATATATTGATTTCATACCTATTCATAATTCTACCCCTGCCTTTTGAGTTATTTCAAGCTGGCATTCTTTAACCTCAATTAATATAGCTCAAAGCGTTATCAAAAACAATACAACAGTGCTTGTCTAATGTTATAGCTCTTTCCAAAGATCGTCAAATAAAATTACGGATCACATTTTTTTTTAAGGATTACATCAGAGTTAAAATAAATTTAAGATTCAGCAGAGTCAGGTGATAGTGATTGGCATTTATCATTTTTATTTGTTTTCCATCATCAAAAAAAGTCTTTTTTGTATCTTTGAAATATGAGTAATGTTTTGAGTAAAATGAAAATCAAATTATTTTGATAAAAATCTAGTTAATAAATATTTTTATAGGAATTATATTTTTTTGTTTGTAAAAATATTACAAATTTTATATAAAAATATGTGTAAATTATGTAATATTAAAAATATAAATTATTGTATTCAATTCAAAAAAAAAAATTTATTGAATTAAATCAATAATAATTTAGCTCAATCAAAAAATAATAATTTATTATTATCAATTTTTGATTTTAAAACTAATTAAAAGAATTACAAAATAAGTTTGTTTTCAAATTTTGAAAATTTTACATTAATTAACAATATAATACAGTACCCCCGAAAAGTAATGGCGGGGTAACTCTTGCGGCGCGTAATTCTTATTATGGTTCCGATCAGCTATTGTTAAGACATTTTAAGTAATAATTTGTACGCGCATACATTCAATGCTACTATTTTTATTTTTTAAAACAAAATTGTTTTGATCAATAACGAGTTTTATTTCTTGTAATGAAATATAATCCTGTAAAATTCAATCGTGAAGTCGTTAAGAGATTTTGGCAACAAGGTTATCGAAGTCCAACCGAAATATCTCGAAAAACTAATGTTCCTCTTCGCTCTTGTGAACGATATATAGGACAACTTCGTAAAAATGGTCAAATTCGAGCAATTCATCGTTCAGGTCGTCCACGAAAAACTTTACCAAAAATACGTCGCCAGATTGGAAAAATTGTAAATCGAAATCACTTTACTACAGCAATTGAAATCAAGGCACAACTTGCAAAAACATATCCTGAGATTGAAATA
>JAAOMT010000678.1:646574-715145 GCA_016748015.1 Geosiphon pyriformis | reverse complement strand
TGGGCTATTCTTAAACGAAATGTTGAGAAAAAAGTCAAAGCAATAATAGCACACAAAAAAAATATCTCTCAAGCGATTTTTATTACAATAGTAGAAGAAGAATGGAATAATCTGTCTAATGAGGCCATTCTTAACTGTATTACTAGTATGCAAAATCGAATTCAAGATTGTATTAGTGTAAAAGGAGGACATACTAAATATTAATTTTTTGCATATATATTCTTTACTTATATATCTATTAAATATTAAAATTTAAACAGAAATTAATATGTATAAAAAAAATACCCCGCCATTACTTTTCGGGAGGACTGTAAATCTTTTTTTTTTATAACTAGCTTCTTGACTCAGCATACATTTATTATTATTATTATTATTATACAATTTACAAAGAGATATAGAAAAAACTATAAAGAATCATAAAATCTGCCGAAAATAAGTAAAAAAATAATAAAATTATCAAAAATATTTCTTAAAATTACCAAAAATTCATTATAATTTCTTTAATTTAGAAATAATTTCTCCTGGAGAAATACGTAATCACTTTGTATAAGCCATTAATAAATAACTTGTAAAAATTTCAATTCAAAATAATTAAAATATTAGGGAACGCACAGTATTAGAATTTTATATGTTCTTAATTTCATATTTTAATGTTTTATCAAGCAGTTTTGTAAAAATTAATCAGTATTTTTGATATAAATAAATCTCTCAGAATTAAATACTGTCTAGCTGAAGAGTAACGTTATTCGGGTAGTCGCAAGTTTGTCGGAAAAAATTTTATCTGTTTTTTCGTTGATTCATTAAAAATTTAAAGAATGGAAAGAAGACAAAAAATTGAGACAAGATTTTTAATTAATTCTTATGTGTTTCAATTTAAATCTTTTAGGAATTAAATGATACGATAAACAAAATAGAATTTTCGAAATAACCAAACGAGAGATTTTGAAAATTTGAACTAGAATTTAAAATGAACATGGTTTTGAAATGTTTAGAATAATCTGGAAAGAAGGTAAGAAATCTCAACCCTTAAAATAATAGAGTCAGAATATATCATACTGTAACTTGTGTATTTTACTTTTCTTCTTAATTTCAGGCTTCTAACTAAGACAAAAGATTTTTTTAGTTTAATATTTTATTCAACTGATACTCCCACGTTGGCAACTTTGAATATTTTTTATCAGAAAAAATTTTGTTCACCACAAAGGGCATAAGGGTTTTTTGTAAGGAAAAATGTCTATAATATTGAACCGAATTTTTTAGGATAATGAATTTCTATTTGTAAGAAATTTTTTTGACAAAGTAAACCCTTAAAATACTAGAACATTTTTGAGCAAGTTTAAATATTAGTTTATTTACAGCTTGCATTTAGGTCTCATTGTATATCCAAAATAAGGGCCAAAGTGTGAGGTTGTACCTAAATTCTCTGGTGAGTATTGATTATTACAGTTCTAAAAGGATATTTGTAGGCATAAAAAAATTAGAGTTAAAAGCAAAATTTTATTTTTCAATCTGATTAAAATATTACTTGCCTGACTCTCTAAACCCAAGCCCATCGGGAATAGTTCTGTAGGGCCATAACACCTGTATACCATTTCTTTTCCATCACAATCACAATCAGACGAGATCCAAATTTCCAAAGCATGATGAAACATGTCATTTTTCTTGTTTAATGGTAAACGTGGCACATAATCGTTGGTATGAGTAACGCGAAAAATTCGTGTATTTTGCATCAACTGCTGATTTATAATTTGAGCAAAAGTAAAATCCCCAATTCTTGGTTGTCCAAAAGTAAAGACATTGATACCCATTTCAGTTTTTTTCAAAGCCCAGGTAATCGCTGTGAGCACCGCATAAACTGAAAATTTTAATGAGACATTTTCAGCTGTGGTAATTTCAATCTGTTATTATTAAAACATCAAGACGAGCAAATAAGTTCAAAGACCCACCCCCACCAACACTGTGACCGATCAAATTAATTCTATAAAGGCTATTATTGTTCCATGCATCTTCTATTTTTTTTACAATTTTCTCACTAGCCAAATTAAACGAGCTTAGAAAGATTTTATCAATCATCGCAGTGTGAAAGATTGGATGCCTCACAAGCTCAAACTTTTTTGATAACCAACCTTCATGGCTGTGATCGATTCCTAATGAATGTTAGGAAATCTAAATTAGGTATAAAGAATTTTCGGGTCGCAAGAAAATTTTTATACATTTACCAAGGAAATAAACATTGAGTTCACTTTTTCCTTCATAAAGGTTTTTCTCTACTTTAACTAAATGGAAACAAGATTTCATCGAGGCAATAAAAAATTAATAGTGTAAAATACATGGATCCAAAAATTATTTGAAAAAGATACCGAGAATTCCAGGTGCCACTTCATCTTCATCTTCATTTAAGCAATATGCCAATTTAGCTAATCTTGCTGCATTTGAAAGGGCCTTTAATACAGGATCATTTTGATCGGTAATTAAGAATTTTTCACCTCCTTTATTTTCATTTTTTGAACTAATCAATGTCTTTTTTTTAAAAAACAAAGGGGCACTAAACTTCAATTCATTACTCGGGAAATAATTTGTTCTTTTTGTGAAAATCTGAGTTTGGTTTTTTGAACTAGCCTCTTTTAAATGAAGAATATCAAAATTTTTTAATGAACGACTTGTTTCATATTCATCCACGTCAAGAAGCCATGAGGTCAAAACTAACGAGGAAAAAAGTAAAACTAGCCAAGCAAAAGGAAACCCTAAATTTGATATTTTTAACATTCCAATAAAAATGGTTGACATTTTGTTTAAAACCAGCTTTCGGTACGTATATTTTCAAAGGTATCTAATATATATATATATATATATATGAAACAAATCTATTATTCAAAATAACGTCTTCATAACAATAAAATATTTTTTATGAGCTGAACCCATAGATGGCAAATACGAAAAATCTGAAACATTACAAGTTTAAGTTATAAAAACAAACATGTCAAAATCAAATGCAAATGAGTTACTTTTATTTCTTGGAAAATTTTAGTCCAACATTGTTTAATTTATCCGATAATCTTGATTTAAATGCAAAAAGAATTAAAAATTTTAATTGAAATATTAGAAAATGCTTGATAAAAATGTTATTAAAATCCTTATACTTTAACAATTAAATTTTTGATATTTCATTATCGTCTTTAAATTCAGATGTGTGCCATTTTGTTTATACCCTTGTTTAGAGAATCAAATTAAAAAAGGTGCTTTTATGATTGTTCCCTTTGTAAACTATTTTTTCACCATATGGTAAACTCTTGGTATATTTATTTTCATAAAGTTATACCGTAAATTAACTTAATAATTTTTTGATTGGGTAAAAGACAGAAATATAGTGATAAATATTTTGAAACTTTTTTAAACATGATGAAAAAAATAAATAGAAAAAGCTATAAAAAAAAATCGATTAACAAAATCGATTAATTTACAAATATTTGACAACATACATTGTTACAAGAATCGAAAAATCTAACTAAATTTTTTATAAATTCAAATTCTACAGGTTTAATTGAGAAAATTTCTGATTTGACACAAGTTTATTAGATTATTTAAATTATCATTTTTTAATTAAGTATAAAACATTAATAATGATATATATATTTAATAAAAGGTTTGAATTTAAATACTTTAAAAATATTGAGCTTGAGAAAAAAAATTATAAAAAATAATAAAAAATTTTATAAAGAAATAAAAATTAAGAAAAAATAAATCAAATATATTTAGATCAAATTAAACTTGAATTTTTATAATGATTTATTTAATATTATGAGTTTTAATAATTAATTTAATTTAATTTTTTTTTTTTTACTAAAATACAATTATTAGCATAAAGGATAATAAAAATCAAATTTGATTCATTAATTAATTTAATTTAATTTAATTTTTTATTTTAATTTCTTATCAGACTTTTTTTTAAAAAAATGTATTTCTTTGATTCTCAAAATTAATTAATGAGGTTGAAAAAAAAAACCCCCAATCTTTTTAAGTCAAATTGTAAATCCTCTTTATAGCTAATAAAAATCTACCTTGTTCCCGAGATAAGGGGTATATAAAAAAGTGTATTTGCGTTTTTGGTTTTGGCCCGCTTTTAATTTTTTGATGAATTAAAAAATAATTTAATAAGAAATCATATGCTAATAAAAATGAGAAACAAAGATATAGATAAATCTTGATATTTTAAGAAGCAAGATATTGATATACATGTATAATATTAAGGAAATATGATAATTGTCCAAAATTCTAATAGGTAGAATATCCAAAAAGGGAGAAATATTAATTCAGGAGTTTTTTCGAGATTAATTTTCATCTTTTTCAAATCGAAATAAAATGAAACCATTGAAAAAATTCTAGGAAAAAAGTCTTTAGACCGAGAGATGACTTAAAAACCCAATTTTTGGTTGGTAAGAATATAAGTTAATATAGGATTTTTGGTAATTTCACTTCAAATCATTCAATTTTGAAAATTTTTCTAATCATCATTTGAAAATTTTGTATATATGTAAAAAAAATTAGGTAAAGATACATAGGAACCTGATTTCCAGGAACTTTTCTTATATTCTGATCATTATGTTTGCTCTAATCACACCTGGTTAAAACAGTCAAGATAAAATTTTTTTATAAAGGTAACAAGAATTTGTATTTTTTGATATGAAAATAGTCAATTGTTTAACCATTTCCCGATTTGTATAGTGTGATGAGAGAGAACTTGATGGCTGGGGATCACCATTTCTTGGAATCTCGATTTTCATTTTATCCGTCAAGTGAAAAAGATGACAGTATTTTGATTGTTATTGTAATTAATCCATGATTGATAATCTTTATCAAATTTTAAAAAGTCGAATTTTAGCTAAAGGGCCAATTCAAAAATAAATGCGCAAGAATTATTTCAATTTATATTCACCATTTATTAGTTCAAAGCATACCCTTTTTCGAGATTTAGAAGCCCAAGATGGAATATTAAAGGATTTAGTATTAAATCTTTATGAAATGGCTTATACGAAAAGCTAATTTTATGAGGTTGCCACTCGATAATGACTTCTCATTTATCTCACTCGATCAATGTCTTCAAGACAAGTATCGTGAAAACGCACAAATATCCCAGATATTGTTATTTCTTGAAATAAAGAATCTCCAATCGGGGTTGCAAGTATTACATTACAAGTTACTTTGTCCGAAATTGTATGACGCCCACAGAAAGGCTTTTCACTCGTAAATGACCAATGTAACTTTTAAAGTATCAAAACTTTTTGTCAAGTGATTGACTATTGGTTCAAGTTCATTTACCCAGTTAGGTATAGACATCCATATATAGAAAAATTTAAAGTTAGATCAACGATCTACCAAATTACTATTTTACAAACTTACCTAACTAGGAAAACCGGAAGAATATGAAGCCATTTAACCATCGATCGAACTTTTTTAGTCACAACCATTTTTCATTCATGAAATATCTAAAGATTTACTTAACTAATATGTTTAGGACTTTGAAACATGAGTCCAACATAAATTGTTTTGTAACAATATTAATAAAAATCTTTTTGATTTTCCACTCAGAATACATATTTATTATTAAGAGAAATTTTTTTTTAGAAAATATTTTTGCTCTTGATATGAGATTCAAAAAATAATTTAGTTTGATAAAACTTTCAGAGTGTACTTTTGTTTTAATGCGATCATCATATACCAGGATGCTCGTTAGAAGAAAGGTTCATATAAGGATTAAAATTATGACAACCATGCGCATTCATCCATTGTTCAAATGTATAATAATCCGAGTGTTCATTCAACTGTGTAAAGTCTATCGAATTAGGTTCATTTGGAGCTAATTCTAATCCTCTGAAAAAAGTTCCCCATTTTCCATCCAACTCTGGTTTTTGACTTTTTACTTGCATTTTATCTTGTTTCACTTGACAATTTTGCCCTGATTCCGGCAGTTTGGTCTCTTCTGAACGGTGGTGGTGTTGATGATGATTAATGTGATGGTGATGGTGATGGTTATTATGAACAGATCGGTTTGGTAAAGAGGAATGACGAAAAACTAATTTTGATCGGTCTTCAGTGTATCGAAATCCAGGATAACGTTCTCGATGTACTGCTGAAACTTTAACCGCTATTTCTTTGTAAACATCTTTTTCATTAGGCCTAGCTCTCTGCCAGAGAATACTTGCTGATTTACTAATAAGACGCATATTCTTTATTCCAAGACTTTTTGCCTGCTTGATGACATTTTGACGAAATATGAAAAATGCGTTCTGCGGTCTTTTTGGTTTAATTTCACCATTATCTGTTATACGTGGTGGTGGTATTAATTCTTTCGGTTCGAGAATTTGTGGACTGAAGAGTGTTAATATATCCAGTTGGTTTATAAGTGTCAAAGCATTTTCCTCTGTGGGAAAATCTATTGATAATATTGTGTCGTTGACATTGGCATTCATTTTTGAAAATTTTAGAAATGTTCTACGATTGTTAATTGTTATGAAAATTGAAAATTGAAAATTCTTAAAAATATAAGTGAACTGCTTTTTATATAAGTTACTTGTCACGCAGATCAAATTTTTGGCTTTCTGAAGATGTTCTTACAATATCAATTTTCAATCTTATTCTGAATGCCCAATAGGAGAATTTTTGAATCATGAATGAAAAGAAAGGGTCTTACAAAAATGTCTGATAAAGACTAGCATCTTTTTTTTTACCTAACCATAATAAGAGGAATCGGCACCCATTCAAGGTGCATATATATATGCTTAGATAATGATGACAAATATGACAAATATGACTAATTGCCAACCCCTTGGCTTCAACAGAAAATTAATTAATCACTTACCTTTATAAATCACGGCTAAATCGGATATATCGGAAATCACGGTTGGATTAGTTTGACCTTTTCTGATGATGTAAAGATTTTTGGAAAAGCCAGAAAGAATAAATGATTTCTAGGGATTTTCTAGAAACCCAAGTTAAGCTTATTTCGTCTAACGAAAAAATCTATTACAATGAAAACAATTAAGCTTTCGATTCATATTGATCGTGAATCGGAATAAAACTTAATTGTCTCACCCGAAGTCTTTGTTCAAGAATATATAAATTCATACTGTGGATAACCATAATACTTTTATATCTTATGATATTATAATCTGCAACCTGTTTAAAAACGTGTAAATTACGATAAAATCTTTGACCAAAAATTTTTTATAGATATATGTAAGTGACCAGTTCTCTATAAATAGATTTGGATACCACTCATCTAAATTTTCATTTAAACTCACGATATTCTTTAAACGTAGATTTCCCAAAAATAATAAATTTCCTTTATACATGTATTAACTTTAACTAAAGAATTTTATACATAATTGCCATATAAAAATACCTAAAATTTTTATTCATTTTAATATTGAACAATATAAAACTTATCTTTATACAAGTAAATTATATTTTATCCCTTAATATAATTTAACATTATTATTCCAATATTGAAATTTAAGGATTTTTTTTTAAAAAAAAATATAAATTTATAATCTATACCTTTTATTGTAATGCAAATTTACAGAATTCATGCACCAGAACCGAAACAGAACAAAATAATTTTTGATTATTAAAAAAACAATTATTTATTTAAAAATCTTTGATCGAGAGTATTTGCGTAAATTCTATTTTTATTTAATGTTGAAACGAAAAATGAAAAATGAAAATTTTTAATTGAAAATTAATTATCTTTACATTTATATTTACAATACCTGGTATGGTCATTTGATGTCAATTTTTAAATGTGCTTTACTTTAAAAAGACAAGTTGCAGATTGCATTTTTACATTTGTAAATTTATATCATGATTGGACATTATAATAACATTTTTTTTTTCTATAAACATCTTGTTGACATAATTTTTTCCGGTATTTTCTAATTGAATATTGAATTCTAAATATGTTGTTCAATTTTGATTTTAAATATAATTATATTATTACTAATTAGAATAAAAAATTAATCAATGACAAAAAATAAAAATATAATATATAAATAATTCAATTGAAGAATTTGGTTTAAAATTATCATTAAAAGAATCAATAAACAAATTAACAACTAAATTAATAAGTTTTTTAGATATTGTTTAAGAAAAATATAATCATATAAAAAGTAATAATAATTAAATAGCCAATTTTTAATATTGTTTGTTACTAATATGTTACAATTTATTTTTAAAATAATATATAAGCACTTATTATTACCATTATTTTTAAATATATATTTTTTATGCTAATCTTACTCAATAATCAAAGTATTATATAATTTAATAGCAAAAACGCATTTTGTCTAATAATTATGATTTCAATATTAAACATCAATTTTAAGGAAAAATTATTAAACAAAACTATTTAAAAAAATTGATTAAATAAAAGCTTATCTTATGTGAAATTCTTAAAAAAATAATCAACTATTATGGAAATTTTGCTGAATTTTTAACAAAACAGTGTCTTAAAATTAGTCTTTTCTTGACAATTCAACATATTATTAACTTAGATAAATTTGTAAAAAGTATTCTAATAATTAACAAAAAAAACTTTGAATGAATAAAGACTTGTTAATACTCTTAGAATAAAATATCATTTTTCAAAAAAATATGTGTATAAAGAGGGTAAAAAAATTAAAAATAAATCTGAGTCTTTAAAAATTAAAATCAAATATTGAAAAATTACAAGTTAAAAAATTGGAGCTATTAAGTCAAAAAATCAAAATAACAACATTTTTTAAGATATTATAACTATTTTTGTTGATAATTTAGCCAATTCTTTTATAATAGATGTTTAAATTTCTTATTTATTAATTAGAATAGTTTTTTGAACTTTTTTTTGATTAAAAAATAAAAACTGTTTGAGAAAAATCTGGTAGTATTTTTGATTTATCTAAATATATTTAGTTATAAAATTATAATTATTATTTTAAATATCTTTTTATATTTAAATTAAAATCAACTTTATGTTTTTTGTTTGTTTTTTGAAATATATTTATTAAAATAAGTTTAAAAAATAAGTTATTTTCATTTGTAATTTATTGAATAAAAAATAATTGATACTTATTATTAAATTTAAAATTATTAACTAAAAATAAAATAAATAACAACTGTATTATTTTCGGTTAACAATTAAAAAATTAGCAACTGTAATTTTAAATTTGATTGTATTAATAAAATTTTGTATAAAGCTTTAACAAAATTGTTTTTTGAATATAGATCTGATAAATAACAAATTAAAAATTATGTTAATAATTATATTTTTTTATTATTTATAATAAAATAATTATTAAAGTTAATCAAAATTACACTATGTATTTATAGTACCAAAAATCCGAATATATTTATAAAAACTGTTAAAAACCAATTGCAAACAATTTTAAACTAAAATTAATAAATTAATCTTAAATAAAGTCTTTACTATAAACAAAATTTCTTAAGTTACGTATAAACAAATCATAAATATTAATTAAAATTGAATTATTATTAACAATTAATCTTTTTTTGTAATTAGTTTTTAATTAAAATATAGCAATAAATATTTATTTTATAATATATAGTCAAGCTATAAACTAAATTTACAATACACAAGTCAGTTTTGGCTATATTTACAAACATTAAAATTAATTTAAAAAACCATAATTATCAATAACAGTATTATATAACAACTAAAAAAAATGAATATACAAATAACTTACTAGTTAAAAAAATTTAACTATTAAAACATTTGTTAATAATAGCTTTTCTTGTAATAAATTAAAAATATACAAAAAAATATAATTAGAATTATTTTTTTGATTATCACAAATATAATTTATATTTAAATAACTAAGATTATAAAGTTTTTTATAAAAAGTTTTTATTAATATATATTTCAATACTAAAACAATTGTTTATAACTTAATTAACATTAATAACATTAAACTATACAAATTTAATTCTATATTTAAATTAAATTTGAAAAATAAGCCAATTTATTTTCAATAACATCAAAAAAACTCATATTTTTAATAATTTTATTTATAAAAACTATAATTATATTTCAACAAATTCTTTTTAAATTAGTTTTAAGTATTTAAAACAGTTAAAATTAAACAAACATTAAAAAAACAAATTATATAACATAAGTAAATTTCTATTTGTAAATTTTTTTTTAAATTCTAATATAAAAACAAACCAAATATAAACAAAACCTTTTGGATTAAACTTTTTTTAACACAATTATTCTTTTAACTAAAAAAAATCATGACTATTTAACAACTAATATGTAAAAATAATATTAAATCTTTTAAGAAACCAAATTATTTTAAAATAAACAGATTAACTTAAGACATTTAAAATTAAAATTTTATTTTTAAAACAAAAAATGTCAAAAAAAATATTATATTTCAAAAAATTAATTAATAACTTAACAAGATATTAAAATAAATTTTATAACACTTAATCTAAAATTTATAAAAATGTTATTAGTATTTAAAAAATAGTATTACATAAGCTATCTTTTTTTTAAATTAAAATTTTTCAAATAACATAGTAAAAGATAATACATAATTTTATAAAAAATTTTCGAATAAGTTGGCTTAAATTTTAATTTTTTTTTAATTAACAAATTTCACTGGTTATACATATTTTTAAATACAAAACTAAATTGAATTTTATGTTTAATTATAAGTTGTAAAACCATTAAAACTAATAAATAAATTGCTTGTTTAAATTAGTCTTTTTTAAAATTATATTAGCAAAAAATTTAATATTTTCATGTATTTTTTTTAAATTAGTTTTAAACAAATTCTTAATTAATAAAAAATATTAAGATATTTGTACAATTTTCTTTTTTTACAACAAAAATATATATATTATTAATATTTAATAAAATTTTTTAATTTTTAGTTAATAAAAATATAATAAAAAAATTAGTATTAAGTAAGAAGTTATATTAAACTTGGTCTTAATTTATCTAATTCTAATTACAGACTTAATATTAATTTTGTATTTGCTTAAACTTTTATGTTACTTAATTTTACACAAAAAAAGATTAAAAAACTTTTTTTAATTTAAATTATTATGTATTTTGTAATTATTTATTAGACCAAAGTTTATTATAATTCTATTAACTTTGTTATTATAAATTTATTCAAAAACCTAATAAATTTCCTATATATTCTACTTTCAACTAAATTTTTTTCTAAATAATAAAATTATTGATATTATGACTTTTTTATAATTTAAAAACTAATTTATTTAACAGATATATATTTAAAAAATTCAAAAATAAACTCAAATAAACTTATTATAATGCTTTTATAATTTATTTGTAATATTAAACAAATTAGCAGTTTTGCTATTTAACAAATTCTTATTTGTATTTACCAATTTTTCATATTTTATTCATTTTATTATCTTTAAAAATATTTTATTATTTACATAATTTAATAAAACATATTAACAATATTACAAATTACGAATTTTATTTAATACTACTTATTTTTTAATCTATTTTTCTATTATCTTATCTATTTTAAATTTAACTTTATTAAAAAAAAACCATAATATAAAAGTTTTATAACTTATTACTATATTTTAGATACCAAAAGTTTAAACTAAAAATTTAGAATTTTTTTTTGTTTTTTATAAATTTATAAAACTAAGTTTTAAAGAACATTTTATTAGTCAATAAATACATAATATCTTAAATAAAAGCTTATATTTTCTGTTTTTCTTTAATCTATTAAATATATCTGTTATATTAATAGTTTTAAATAATTAACATAAAAACAAACTTGTAATTAGTATTAAAAAACTTTTTTATACTTTGTAATTTTGATTTGGCTATAATATTTACAAGTAATTTATTAATAAAAATATAATTAATAACTTTTTTTACTTTTTTAAATTCTTTTAAGTTGAAGTTTTAACTGCTAAATTTTTAATTAAAAATTTAATTAAACTTAAATCCATACACTTTTTGAAATTAGCACTTTGTTTAATGCTATTTTTATTAAAATTACCAAAAAATGCTATTTAAAGTCTTAATAATTATAGTATTAATGTTATCAATTTGTTTTAATTTAACAATAAAAAACATCATCATAAAAACTTAAAACAGTAATTAAAAACTTATTTCTAAATAGCAAACAAATAAATAAAAGTTTATTTTATATTTTAAAAACTTTGCAAGATGTTTTATTAAATTATTATTTAAAATAATTATAACTTTAGAACTTAAATAATCATAATTTAAACTACAAATAAAAATTTTGATTTTTTTAAACTTGTTTACAATTTAAAGACTTATTTCGACTTTTGATTATATTTTATTAACAATAAAATTCGAATTATTTATATTTATTTGCTTAGCAAAATTATTTATATTATATATATTGCATATAAAAATATTTTAAATAAGATTAGTTATTAACACAATAATTTTGATAAATTATTGTTAAATTTTTAATACCTAACTTTATTTTTTTTAAATTAAAAAATTCTTAATTAACTGTAATTTTGTTATTTATAAACATGTTTAAACTTTTTTTTATTAATATATTACTTATTAAATTCTATTTAAAAAAGATTATTAATCGATTATATTTAGTACAAAATTAAAAAACCGATATGAATGTATTTAATCTTTTTGTTAACTTATTTATTTGTTTTTTAAGACCAATAAGACTATATTTTAAATTAGTAAATTATAATTTTATACTGTTTAAAATAGACAAAGATTTAATGTTTATAAACAAATTAACATTAAAAAAACTAAAAAAAGTATTTTTAGCAATTAGAAGATTAAAAAAATTATAAACTGTTATATCTATTAATAAAACATAAAAAAGTGTTTCAATATTAATTTTTTAATAAATATATTTGTTTGTTAACATTAATCTTTATTATATATACCAAATTTATTTAATTAAAGCAAACTATTTAATATTATCAACTTAGAAATTACATGATCAACAAATTTATTATAGCTTTTTGTTATAAACCAATTAGTTATAACTTAATTAAAATTAACATAATTTTAATTTTTATATTAAATTAGTGTAAACCAATTATTTTTAATTTACAAATATAATAAAATACTATAATTAGAATATAAAAACAATTTAAGCAGGTTAAGTTAAATTTTCACAGATCAAATAATATTTTATAACACAATTTATATGAAAAACATGAATAAAAAATAAGAATCGAAATTAGCTGTTTTTAACTAATAAATAAGCATATAATATTGATTAGTAAGTTAACATCTAGTTGAAATTTTTTTCATAAACACTCATAAATGCTCATAAATACTTAAAAATATGCCTTGCTTTAATTTATTGCATTCTTATAGTACATACTTAATTAAATATAATCTGTAATTTCTGAATTCTATTGGCAAGTGATGCATAGAAAATAACCAATTCTTTAATAATAAGTCCAAGATCTTGGATTACATGCAAAAAAACTAGAAAGAACAGTCAACAATGCATATTTTAATAATAAAACATGCAGAAAAGCAAATAAATTGCTCTAAAACTTAAAGATCGGTTGTTTATAAAAATGATCAATACGCTATGGTGATAAGATTGTATACAACATAAGTTGATACAATTACAAAAAGGTATTAATAAGATGTTGGTCTGTTATCTTTTTTGGTTTATTGTAGCAAACTTAGAGAACTATTCATTAGCTCAGTGTTGCTGTGGCCCTATAAGTATTAATGAAATATTTACTTTAGACCTCCTATAACACACTTTAGAACTATTTATTAGCTCGAATGTTGAATTATTTATTTGCCGTAATCTAAGTAAAATCTATTAAAAGAGTCAATGCTCAATTAAAATAGAGTTGTATACAATATAAATTGATACAATTTCGAAGAGGCATTATAAGAATTTTGGTTTGTAGTCATTGTTTTTTGTAACCAGAAATTTTTTTAGTATTTTATAACAACCAGAATTTTTAATTAATATTAAGCTTAGTAATTAATTTTTATAATTAAATTTAATTTTGTATTTTTTTATAATACTAGTTTATTATAAAATAAGATTAATATTTTCTTATAGCATTTAGAATTTAAATTTAAAAAGCAGAATAAAGTCTATAGCCAGTAGTAAATTATTTTGCTTAAGTTTGAATATTTAAAATTATAGTCATTTTATTTTTAGATTCAAATTCAAAACTTTTAAAAATAATCAAACAATTGACAGTTAATAATACTTATACTTAAAAAGTTATTAATTATAACAATCTACTTGCTATCCACTTTGGAATTAATAAGACTTTTAAGTTAATTATTAAAAACTATTAGTAGTTATAGCAATATAAAATATTATAGATATATTAAATTTTGTAATACTTAAGATTTTTCATTATCAATTTTTTAATCTGTTACAATTTTTGCTTATTTAAAATGTCTTTAAAAATTTATTTTAATGAACTTTATAACTAACTTGCTTAAAATTAAAAAAAGATTTGATTTTACTTGCAATAAACTGGTTAATTAAGATAGCACACTTATTTTTTGTTCAAAGTTTACATTTTTGAAAAACAGCTTAATTAATTATTTATAATATAATTAAACTTAATGGTTTTCAAATAAGATAGTTTTTAATTATAGATTTTAATTTGTCTTTCAATTTTAAAAATACTTCTTTAAGCTTTTTGATGCCAAAATTTTTTTATCTTTAACATGTTATTTCCAAACTAATAGTCAAGTTAAATGCATTAATCAAGTTCTAAAGCAGTACTTGCAATATTCTATTAACTACCAACAAAATAATTAGCTTGATATGTTACTACTAGTGGAATTTACATATAAACATTATAAACGAAATTTTCAACTCTGTTTTTACATTGTTGAATCTTGCTGCTAAAAAACATATTATTACGATTAAAAAAATTCAAAAAGTGCTTAATATAATATGTAAAAATATTTTGTGACTATCAGTTACTATATTTCTTCATTTTTAAATTATTTATATTTTGAATATTTTTTCATAAAATATGTCATGATAAAATTAAACAAAATAAACAAAATTAATAATTTAATAAGCTAATCATATTTGAGGTAGTGAAAATTCTCAAAATAACAAAAAATAATACATATTTGTTTTGTTAATTAAAAATTTATTGTTTGTAATCACATATTTTTACTTAAACGAATTTGATTGTAATATGTTTTAAAGCTATTTTTCATTTGCAATTAATTTTGCTATTTAAAAAATAAATTTTTTTTTACAATTTTTCTTTTATATTAAATAAATATTTAAAAACTTGTTTCAAAATAATAAGTATTGTTTAAAATTGGTTAACAATATTTGTTAATTTTGAGTAAATCATGTTTTGTTATTTAAAAAGAAACGAATAACAACAGTAATGAAAGAAATAATTGTTATTGGAATTTGTGAATTTATAAAATAATGAGCAATAAATTTTTGTTATTAAAAGTTTTTCATTTTATCTGTGCGATCGAAAATCACATATTATAATAAAAATGCAAAAACTTAATTTCAAAACAAGATTTTGCTATATGTGAAATTTGTATGATTAAATTCAATACATTAAAAATCTTTGAGCTTTGTATTGATAATAATATTTAAAACAAGATACTGAACAAAGTCTTATTGCGATAAGGGATGTTATAATCAATTATATTTTTTTATCAAATATTTAATGCATTTAATACCCCTAAGATCAGAATGCATTGTAAATAAGCAAACTTCACTGATCTTACCTTTTGAATTAATTATGAGCAAAAACATGTATCACTTCATTTATTTTAATACAAAGAGTGCAACGTTTTGGATTAATCCAAATAATAAAATAGACCCTTTTTTGGCATGTTTGAAAATTCTTATTGTCAAATAAAGTAAAAGCCTTATCGAAACCTAAAGAAGTAACTGAATACGATAAAGAACATTATCAAGACCAAAGTTTAATTAAAATTCTTTATTTCTTTTCATATCCAAATGTATATCCTTTAATTTACATTTACGGGAAAAATCTCTATTCCTCCCTCAATGTCAGATTAGCTTATTAAAAAGAAAATTCGGACTTTTGAAATATAAAGAAAAATAACTTTTATAACAATTTGATCGTCAAAAACTCTATAGACTTGGGTAAGGAGTTACGTTATGTGTATACTACAAATTAAGGAGTTGAACAGAAAATATTTAATAAATTCAAAAATCATTAGTTTTCTAATTTCTTGAGCTAATTCATAATTAATCTGGAATTTTTATTTAAAAGTAATAATAATTCAGTGCTGGTTGGATTTAAAAAATTTGAGAATTAAGTAAAATTTCAATTTAGCTATAAATCTATAAAGAAAATATTTACAAAAAATTAGCTCTTAATTAATAATTTTCTTTTGATCGGAAAGTTTCGAGCTTTCCTACAAAATTCACGTATTACTGGCAAAAGCCCATGAAAGCTGCAAAATATGGGCCATTGTGTGAGGCATCTCCTGGTAGTGGGTATCGATTGTTACAATCCTGATAAAATAGTGAGTCAAAAGATAAGAAAAACTCTTTTAGATCAATCTTTTGCTTTCATTAATAAATATTGATCAATGAAAAGCATACCGGACTTTCCATACTGAATGTATTGGAACCCATCCTTATTTCTGGACCCCAGCATTCGTATACATTGTCAATACCAGTGCAATCACAATCCGGCTCTAGCCAAAACTCAACTTCAGTATGGACATATTCATGGCCAGTAATAAGAGGTAATCTTGGAACATAGTCGTCAGTGTGTGTTAAGCGATATAAATAAATATTTTCAAGGGTGGTCACGGTGGCAGCAAAAGCAAGGTTTCCTATTCGAGGGCTACCAAAGGAGTAGACTTCCCATTCAAGGTTAAAATTACGCCAATGATGATCCAAATTAAGGCATGCAAGTAAAGCATAGGCTAAATTATTAAGATCATAAAATTGGATGAGGCTGAAATCAATTGAGGAAATAATAAAATGGTTCACAAATTTCTAATTTACCTCCTCCACTACTATGTCCAGTCATTATGAATCGTTTTATCCTTTTAAAGCCACCGGCTTCTTGAACTTTTTTTAAAACCTGTTTTCGAATATCCGAAGCAGCAGATTCGATATCTTCAAAAAATTTCTTGTCCACTTTTCCATTTGGAATCAAAGGGTATTCAATAAGCTCAAACTTTCTCATGAGCCATTGGTAACGAGTGTATTTGTTGCCTTTGAAATACACTATTAATTCAGTTTCTTTGGCATCGTTTGCCAATAGAATTGCTTTTGCTGTTAAGATGAAAGAAGCAAAGATTTGAGAAAAAGATTGTGAAATTTCAATTTCTCTTGCTTAAAAGTCAATCTTACCAGAAATTCCATGATCTCCCACCTTATAAGCGTTTTCTGTCAGGCAATAAGCATCACTTGAGTAATAGGCGAACAAAGCGAATCGTTTTAGAAATTGTCGGTCTTCGGGAAGTTCATGATCTAACAATTCCATTGAACCTTCTTCCTCTCCGTCATAATAACTTTCTTCATCACTTTTCCCATGGTATTTGAAACTTCTTTTGCTGCTAGTTTTTAACCGTGAATTTTGAAATGAAGGAAAGGTGTTTCGACTAGGTATTTTTTCCACATTTTTTGAATTGATACTTTTGTTAAAATTTTCATTTGTTATATTTTTGTTGTATTTAAGTAAATTCTCATGAGATAATGATTCCTGTTTTTTAATAAATGGATTAAGAATTAAAATCGCTAGGAAAAACAAGAGTAACAAAATAGCATAGGGAAGAATATGGTTTTGCGATGATTTTATTCTCATCTTTTTCAGTATAATGCAGAACCTCAATAACCATTTGGAAACCCAATATGTTTCCTGGACTAGCAATTCCTGCATTGCTTTAGAATATTCTGAAGCTTTAGAAAAAAAATTTGAGATCTTCTTTATCTGGTATTATATATTAATTTCTGAGGAATGTCGATCTTAGATATGAAGGGTTAATGCAATAAACAAGGAAAACTTTCTTCAAACAAATGTAAATGCGACACAAACCAAGCTGGGAAACCCGAAAAAATGTTGGTTTTTTTGAAATCTTTAAATGGATTTCGAAAAATTCATTGAAGCTTTTTGCTCCAAAATTCTAAATTTTTTTGGCGGATTATTTGATCTCGTATTTAAAACTTGGAATTTTCCGGACAATGATTAATGAAAAATTGGCAAAAAGAAATCATCATGATTTTTAGGATCAGCAGAACGGGGTGATTAGGAACTTAAAATGCATCTTTCTCACCCCATAAAATGCCTTTTTACCCCCAATGAGGAAAATTTGTGGTCTATTTTTACCTGATTTCACCAAACATTTATCTTAATATACTAATTTTTTACCCTCTGATTAGTCATTTGGCCTCACATGACGCAATTTTGACCTTGAACCTGGATCAAATTGAATAAAAAATGTTTTTACAAATAGAACCGCCTATTTTCTGAGCCATCATTGTATTTTTTAATTGCTTCTATAGTTGTACAATTGGGGAAGCATAGCTATTTGTTTCCTTTTCTGATCTTATGTTGATATCATAAAATATATAATCAAAAATTGATCGCGAAAGATGAAAATGCCTTTTCTGAACATTAATTGGTCTCTTGTCCAAATATTGGATTCACGTTGCAGACCATTGTGACAATAGATGACAGCTTAAACAAGAATCATTTCTTGTTCTTCCAAAACATTTTGTTTTCGATAATTACGATGTTACTGACAATATTGAGCATCTGATTAGTTATTTATCCTACCTCGGATGACCACAACAGATAAGTAATATGATCTGTCATTTTTTAAAAACCTTCCAACATTGTTTGAAATGATTTGTGAAAGATTGTTAATCCGGGAAAACATACGGAAATTTTAATTTGTACTCAAATTTTGAGAAATTTTTATGTCGTACAATTTTTAACCGGCTTTTAATCAATTCTCGTCAACTGTCAAGAATGTAAAATTATTATTACATTGTTTATTGAAAATTACAAACTATGTTTGAGTAAAAGAAAGTATAGACATATTAATCCTTTGTCATCTTAGAGCTTTCTCACGTTTAATTAATTCATAAACTGGATTTTGATATTTCTATAAAGAAACAATCAATGTTTATTACTCCTGAATATATATTTGTAAAGGTTTCTTTAATTTCATGGTGCAATTGGTTTCTCATTTGATGCAAGAAAACAAATTGCATCTTAAAATTCAAAAGTTTTACTTTATATTTTCGTAATAATAATAATAATAATAATAATAATAATAATATTATTATTATTATTATTATTATCATCATCATAAGAAATGAGACCATTTGCAATATTCAATGAAAAATTTAACTCATTGTCATCAAAGTACTTTTTATCTTAAAGTAAAATATCAAAAATTGAAATGAAAAAACCTTTAATAATTCCTGAAAGGAAATTCAAATCTAGATGCTGCAAGATGCTCATTGTTAGGTATTTGTACAAAGCAAATAAATTAATTCAAAGCCAAATAATTTATGGAAAATAGTTTAATAACCAGGCATTTAATTGGTCCAGAACGATGGAATTTTTTATAACTCCTTACTTGATTCAAATTCCTTAATAATTTAGACGCTATAATCTGAATTTCTCTTCAATTAGTCTAGAATATTAATGCTAAAATGTAGTTAAACGCGTATAAAACAAAAAAAAGAGTTGAAACCCAAAGGAAGTACTAATTTATTAAATCAATTATTTTAGTATCTCATTTGTTTCAGCTTAAAATCACCATAATTAATTTCAAATTAAATATGGCCAAAATTTGTAGAGATTTTTCATCTCAAATAAGCCAATCTCTTTTAATAAAATATTAATTAAAAAAACGCTGAATAATTATCTCAAAAATATTGTACCTTTTCTGGCATTGCATTTGAAATATATTACAAAATAAGATGAATACTTAGTTAATTACAGCTAAATTTTTAACTTGTTCAAGAAAATTTATATATATAAAAATCGATCGATTTGCTAAATGTTACAACTCACGGCTGGCTCATCTTTTCAAGTTTTCAGTTCATTCTCTATGAAGAATACATGTTATAAGAAATCCCCAATTGATTCATCTTATAAAAATTTCCTGTTTAGGAAGAAACCTGTACCAATCCTTGTCGAAGTTGCTAATTCGTCATGAATAGAGCTCATCAGAGGGTTCTTTCCCTTAAAATGATTAAAATCGTTAAATTCTAGAGACAAAAGCAGAAAATCTTATGGTTGATCAATTAAATTACTTAGCTAATAATTTATTTTAAGTATATTGTTAATGCAAAGACCTTGATTAAAGTTTGGCGTGATATAAAATGTAATGAAACCTACTTACATGAGAGTGTCTACTATAATGGTGCCTATTTTCTCATTTAAAGAGTTTCTTTGGGATTAAATTCTTGATCATCTCTTTAGGACGCATACATTTGGGTCGAAGAATTGATTTTAATTAAAAATTTTCAGCGTGTCATAATAACTATTTTCATGTAATTCCTGAAACCTTTTTTATTAACTAGTCTAGCTTTAGATTTTATTCAAAGGTCACGTGACAAGAAAATTTTTTTAACCATTAAGAATTATGTACAATCTTTGATGCGTAACACTAATTAATAGAGGAAAAGTGAATAAACATTAGTTTATTTGAATAAGTTAAAATTGAAAGCAGTTAAGTTAATCATGCCAAAAAAAGGTTGGTTTTAACGTGGTTTACATTCTAAAATTTAAAAATCCTTATTAACAAAATCCTATTATAAAATATTATTATTCGAGTCTTCCTTCTTCTATTCTTGCAAAAAATTATTCCGCTGTTTCCCGACTACACCTCGCTTTTTCATGTTCAACCCAATTACGGATAGCGGCCCTTGTTTGTGGCGGCTTAGGCACAGCTATACGTCGCATCATTGTTGATACAGATCCTTGTGAAATTTTACAAGTGTTATTCGAAAGAGCGATGATCTCATTTGCGATTTGAGATTGAGTACATTTTGGATCTTTGAGACGAAGACCAGCGTATTGAATAAAATTATCTATAAGAGTATGCTCTTCTGCGGTTAATGGTTGTGGGTAATAAATGTTTTTTGTTACTTCCTGCCACCAATTGGAAGCTTCTGTAGTTTGGTGAGAAATGCCATTCAAGAAAAAACTTAGGAATATAGGGCCTTGATCCTTGTTTGCTCTCTCTACCGGCTCATCATAATCCGGCCTCTCTCGGGCTTCAGGTGAGAATGGATGGAAAATATTGTGAGGATAGTGGGGAAATTTTATCCGCGAATTATTTACATCGTTTTTTTCCGCCTGTTTGTGTTCCCTTTTTATGGTTTGTTGATTTCCATATGGCTTAAATCTATTTCCAGATTTATATGTAGATTTTCCACATCGATTTGATCGAGGAGAAGTCTTTAGGGATTTATTGAGCAACGAAATTGATGGCGCTTGAAATCGGTTGCTATGTTCTACTGTATTCCAAAAAGAGTAAATCGGAAATATCTTTTGACTATAACATGGGTGATCATAATTTGAACCAAAGCTCAAGTTATTCGGTGAGGGTTCAATTTCCATTTCCATCGTTGGTATATGCAATGATGAAATTCCCGTTTTCCTTTGTATTAAAGAAGGCAATTGATTCATGGAGTCCTGGTTCAATGCCTTTTTAAGATTTCCAGTAGACTTTGTAAGAAAAGGTGAAAAAGGAGGATTGACGGATTTCGATAAATCCTTTAGATTTTGAATAGGATTGCTCTGAGGAAAATTTTCTGGTAAAGAGGATTCCATAATACCTCGTATTTGTGTATTTTTTGAAGTGGGTATAGTGAGATTTGTGATGTCTTTATCAGGTTTCAACTGTTTACTTGCGTTTATCTTGTCTTGTTTGGGGCAAAGCAATGATCGAAATGAAATTGGAATTTTTTCAGGGTTGGCTACCAAATCTTTACTTTCTTCCTGTTCAGAAGTTTCTTCATCAGCGTTAGAGTTGGAACTTGAGGGCACAACAATTTGCATAACTTCATCTTTAACGCCTTGTTCAAGTTCTGAAAAATTTGGAAAAGAGTTTATTGTAACTGGAATTTGGTTTCTTTGTGTTTTGATTTGTTCATTTGACTTATATTTAGGAGCAAAAGTTTCTTCCCAATCAAAAGATAAATTGGTGAAGTGATTGGAAAGGTTTGTTGGCAGTTTTATACACATATTTTCAGGGAGAATTTCACGTAACTCCTCAACCTTTTGGGCTAGATCTTTTAATAACAAGCCAGCACGTTTGAAAGCATCTCCAGCTTTTGCGTATGCCTCTAAAACCTTTAGAAATTATGCAGAAAAACAATGGGTAGAATATTTTAATGGTAAATAAGATATACTTGAATTATACTTGAATAAATGAAGATATTTTTTCCCTATTTAAACCTTTTTCATATGATTATTAAATTTGAATGTGAAGGAAAAAAGTGAAAGAAAACGTACCTCTTCCGTTTTATGCATGACAAGCTCATTTGCTGGATGCTTGTGTCGAACTTCAGAGGTCGATGAGCTATTCATCTTTTCGAACTTTTTTTTTCGGTTTACAAACACACGGGAAAAATTTTATTTAGGTAGCTTTCAAAAAAATTTGGATTTTTAAATTTCAATTTGAATCCAAAAAATCTTGGAACCAATTTACTAGCCTCCAGAGAGAGTTCTCTTTGTTATGGACGACAGGAAGATTGTAATTTTAAAAAGATAAAAACGAAAACTGGATACTTTATAAAATTCTTTTAATGTGACCAGGTAAACAGTAATCTGAAATTAATAACACGATTTTTAAAAGTTTTTCATGATTAATTTTTAGTTCAACACACACACACACACACACACACACATTTGAATATTACATTTAATTTTTTTATCTTACTTTCTTTCTTTCTTTCTTTCTTTCTTTCTTTGTTCTTTTCCAGATGTAAAATGGGTCCGATTAAATTTATTGTAAAGTTCTTTAATTGGATGATATCTTCGATGCACTAATAGCAAAAAGTACTAATGGAAGAAATCGAGTTTCGAGCAAGTTTTAATACCCTTATCACGAGACGATTTGTAAGGTATCATTTTTTTTTAGCACTGAAACTTTGATGGGAAGTTTAGTGATACAATAATGCTTTTCAGAACCTCAATTAGATGGGTTATTTAGATCGGAATCATGACGTTAGTTTTATGGATTTTCAGTTAGCGTGGGATCGTTTCGGCTTTGATTTTTTGAAAGAATTCTCGAGAACTCAAAAAATGAACATGACAAAAGAGCTAGTAGCATCGAAGAATTACAAAGATTAAGAGGAGGAGGATAATTAAAATTTGCTTTAATTGTAATGAATAGATTTACCTCGCTTGAAAAAAAATGGATCATCAGTAATTTCAAAGTCTTAAAAGAATTTAATATTGCTTTAACGTTTGAATGGGGGGGGGGGGTGGGGGTGGGGATTCGATTAAAAAATTGAACGGGAAATGAAAAAAAGAGTACGATAAGATTTACAATGAACTTCTGCACTCAACCAATTTCGATATAATTAATGTTTTGAAAAGATTTATGCATAACATTAATTGAATATCCAAAAAAAATAATAATAATAATTTGAAATTGAATCCAGACTTCTTTACGATATTCTTTTTTTAGGTACTTTAAATAGATAATTTGTGGACATTTTCAAGTTTATCAGTGATTACTTATTACCTCCTTGTTATAATCTTTAATCAATGATATTTTTTAGCATGAATTTCAAATATTTTTCTTTTTTCAATCATTTCATCGTTGATCGACCTATTGCCGCAATGCACGAAAGTCAAATCCAGTTCAAACCCTTTTCGGATAATGTTGAAACTTTATAATAAAGAATAAATAATTCAAATAGTTTTCAGTGAAGTCTAGGCACTTCAATTTTTGTGCCAGGAACACCAAAAGAGCTAATTTTAATTTGAATCAATTCACACGGGTGAAAATATTTTTCAACAAACACTCAAAAAATCTTGAACTATTTAAAAAATTACATCACACTGACCAATTATGGAATAGTTTGTGCCACTTTTTTCGGATTGATTTGAAAGAAAATGGTTTTCCATTTTATTTACTTTAAAAATAGGGCTTTTTATCAAAAAAAATTCAAGTACATATTTAATCATTTAGTTCAGAAAAAGAAAATCGATTACGATTAAGCTGAGTAATAGGGAAAAGAGGAAATTCTGTGAAAATATCCATCTCTTTTATGAATAATTTCACTCCTCTGAACTTTGATAATGTAAAATCCCAGCCTTAAAAACGTTCCCTTGAAAAGATAGTAAAAAAATTTTTGATTCTTCAGTTTATACTAGATTAAAAATGAAATTTTCTGGTTGATTCTTATTTGAAATCTCAAAATCGAATAGGCTAAAACCAATAACATAAATTTCGATTATTAGCAACATTCGATCAAATTTATAACTATATCAAATTCTTATTTAAAACATGGCAATTTTAGTAAAAATAAATTTTTCATATAGTCGTATTTATATGTTCTTTATATATTCAAAGACGAATATTTTGATCAAGTAATCACAGTAATCCCTCAAATTTACCGATTAATGTATTTATATCACAAAAAGGTCTTTTTAAATTACTTTGAAAAGTTCAGAATATTGAAAATTAAATTTCGAATTATGTTTTAATTTCGTAATCCTTTATTAGACAAAATAAGAATTTCAATGAATATCTTTTTATAAATTTAAATTAATTAGATAAGAGAAGTGAAGTGAAAATTTTTTTAACATTATTTTTTTCTGATCCTTATTCGATTCAGAATAATATTTGATTAAATAGAATTCAAAAGCTTTTATAAAAGATACACGTATTACGCTTAGTGTCATACTTTGAAAGGGCTCTTCTCTGCATATACCCATTTTGAAAAGAGATAATCAATCTGTAACAGTAATTAAAGATTTGTTTTAATATTATTGGAGAATTTTTTAAAATTAATTAGTCTGTCATAAATCTAGTATGCTATTTGTAAGAATATTTTTATCGTCATTAATAACGTCAGATATTCTAAAAAAAGAATTTGAAACAAAAATCCCCTTAAAGCCTGTAAAATTTTGACTTTTTTGATTTTTTTAAATTTATAAAAGAGATAGAGACAATTTAATTTAGTGGGGCTAAACTTTAAAGGTAGATTAAAAAGAACATTAACAATCTCATCATCATGTAACTCATCAAAAATATAAATTAATCAGTCTAAATCGAGAATCCTAAAAAATAAGAGTTAACATATACACACATTATTTTTTGTCAATGAAATAAGTATCAGTTTTTTCATACTTCAAAATTTATAATACCTTCCTTTCATTTATATATATATAAAGATTTTTAATCTTAAACGTTTCGGGCAAAAAAGTGTCAGAGTTTTATAAAAGCAAAATAAATTCCTTTTTCTGAAAGAAACATCAGATCAATGATGATGATGATGATTTTAAGACTGAATATTCAGATATCAAAAAATTAAACAAATCCCAACTTAAACAAAAAAAATTTATCAAGTAAGTTATTTTTTAAAATAAGATTTCATATTATGAGAACGTTTTAGAAAATTATTTATTGTTAGTTGGGTGAAATTTTGATAAATTTATTTTTGGAATCTTTTTATGTCATAAAATCTTTGAGTTTTATAAATTTCCTCATCATTTAGTTTAGTTTAGTTTAGTTTAGTTTAGTTTAGTTTAATGTTTAAAATTTTTAGATAGGAAAATCTTTGATCAGATTAGAATTTTTAACTCAGGTTTTCCAAACCTTAAAAAAAAACTTTCAGGTAAACCTTTTGAAAAAAAAAAAATAATAATTTATTTATTTAAATATTATCCTCGAGATCGATGAAAAATTTTGATTTCCTAAATCAAAAAATTGAAATATTTCTTTATTCACAACAGGTTAAAAATATTTTTAATTATTCAATAATCTCCCCATATCCCCTTAAGAATTTTTTGGAATTGAGGAGGAGAACAAAAACAAATATACTCATTTAATCAATGATTTCAAAACATATTAAAAAGAATTTCGAGATATAAATAAGTAACCTCATGATTTAAAGGCGAATTTTATCATTAAAAGTATTTTTGTACTCTTAATTTATAAATTCATAATTTATATATACTTAAACTACACATTTTTTAAATTCCCCGATCTTGGCAATTATGGCTATGATTAGATAATCGTGAATTGGAGTTAGCATTTAAAAGTAATTTTTAAAGGTTTAAATCAAAATTGATCACCATTGGTACGAAGGGCAAAAGGTTTCTATCAAAATCGTTATCAATACGCGTTTGCATTATGCTCATTTAATAGTTAGAATAAGTAGTGGAATTAAATTTTAAAATATTTTAGAGCTTTGAAAACTTTATTTCTGAATCCCAACTTATTTTACAATAGTTTGTCATTAGTCTAAATTCAAGGTAAAATGAGAAAGCCAAAAAATTATTTCGACACAATGTGTGTATTAAATCTTGAAAATTAAATTATAGTTTTTCAATCTTACTATTCTATTTAAAAATTAATCGAATTCCTTCTTTTTTATCACAAAAATTATGAAGAATCTTTTATGTCACAACTAATTATATTTGAATAGTGTTCACAAATAAACGATTAAAATCTATTTTAAAACAATTCATTTCGATTTTTAAATTTTATTATTGTTAAAAAATAATAATCATATTAAAATAAAAGTTATTTTTTCATTTGAATTTTTATCAAAATTAATAAATTCTTTTTAAAATTTTAAATCCAAATCAGGATTAGGGTGACTTCTATCTTCAGGACACTTCCCCATATATTTTTTAAAATAATACCCTTCATGTAAAAGATCCTCAAACTTATTATATTGGTTGTTACACAGCTTAAATATCAAAGATCAAATATCGTGGTGACAATTAAAAGATGAATATTAGTTTTTCGAGATATAGAGATATGGCAGATATAAATCATTGCAGTTTTTTTTTTTTTTTTTTTAATACCTGACTCTCTTCCTCATATCCCCTGGAAAAAATTGGGCCCCAACACATGTAAACTTTTTCAATTTTACATTCACAATCTGCCTCAATCCAAAACTCACTGGGATGATGGCTAAAAGACAATTTAAGTGGCATTCGTGGAACATAATCATCAGCATGTGTGATACGATATATGAAAAGTTTTTTTTGTAAGCTCAAAGCTCTGGCAAAATCTTTGTCTCCTATTCGGGGTTGTCCATAAGTATATACATAATATTCAGCATGGGAAAACATAAGTTGTAAATACGGTTGTAAAAGAACAGCGAATACTGGAAATAAAAAATTATTCCTTATTAATTAATCATTTACGTTAAATTTTCACTTGATTCAATAACCCCATTTCAAACAGTAGTTCCTACCTCCGGCTAATCCATGACCAACAAGATTGATTCGCAAAATTTTCTTGATTTCTATCCATTCTCTAGATTTTAATATTTTATCTTTTAATCCTTTGACCCCAGTCGCTGTCTCAGAAAGAAATTCCTCGTCAATAGACCCGTGTTCGATTAAAGGATACTTAATCAAATTCCAATGTCTTTTGAGCCATTCATTTCGATTCAAGACTCTAGCTCCGAAATATATTATCAATTCTGATTGTTTATGCTGATTTTCAAACCAAACTACTCGAGCTTAAAAAGAAGTCATTAATTTTATTGTTTGAGGACTATTGAATCTTCTGAACGTCATAGTAAGGAAACGATCGGTACCATTAATTTCTGGTGCTATACTATCACCTTCATCTTTATTTAGACAATAACCTAAACTGGCATAATGCGCAAAAGTTTCGAATTTCTTCAAAAGCTCTTTATCCCCAATGTTTCGAACCTCAAGTTGTTGTTTCCCGCCGATTTCATATTTTTTCGGATTCCTAAACCTTGAAATTATTTCACGCTTTTGTTTATATATAGAGTCAAACCTTTTATTGGAAACATTGAAAAATCTTTCGACTTTTATGTTATACGTATGATCTTGGGTGACTCTCGGAAAACCAGTTAATTCATTTAAAGATCTATCCCCTTGAATAATGTATTTAAACAAAAGGCAAAGTACAACGCTTAAATGAATTCTTGAAATAAATTTTAATCTTTGACCACTATTTCCAAGATTGTTTGGTGTTCTTATTTCCAAACGTCTTAGTCTATGGAAATTTACACTATTAATATTTAGCATTTTTATAATGTGTTTATGTTACTAAAGTTGAGGAAAAGGTGCCTTTTCAGTAATACGAGATATCCAATATATTCTTTATCTTTTCCTTGTTTTGTGAAATTTACAAATATTTGTTGTCTAAAAGACAAAATACTCAATATTATTTACCCAAAAGGTAAATATTAATGTTTAACCCATAAATTCGGTCTTTAGCATCGATCGTTTTTAGAAATAAGAGACTATTTTATCTCTCTCAAAAGAAGATCCTAATCCAAAAAACATCTTACATATATTCCCACAATTTTAGGACTGCAAAAACTCGCTTTTTATTTTAAATGATTCGTTGATTCTGATATCTTTTATTTTCAAAAAAAGGAATTTTCTAAACTCAAAACAATAATCTTTCTATAGATAATTGAAGAGACTTCATTTTTGAGAAATGTTAAAAGAATGAAAAAATTATGGATCTGTATAGATTTTTGTTGGATGAATTATCAAAAACTCTAAAATCTGTTCTTTCGAAACATTTGATGATACACATCCATTAATTGAACTGATCAGGATTAAAATTGCCTAGCAATGTTATATAAAGTCAAAAAAAAATGAATTACCCTAATTAACACTATTAAATCGATCACATTCTTTCATTGTAACGCCAAAGTAGGGTCCATAATGAGACGAATCGCCTAAATAATGGTATCTATTGTTACATTTCTACACAAATTCAAAAAACATCTCTATCAGTAATCGGAATGCATTTCGAAAATAAAGATTACATAAACAGAACCTTAGATTTCTTTTTCTACCTTACTTTCCATTATAAATTTATTATCTTCAATTGGGCCTTGGCAACGATAAACTTTTCCCCTCCAACAATCACAGTCGACAGCGATCCAATATTCAGGTGAGTGATGAACTAATTGGTTCTCGCCATATACCGGTAATCGTGGAACATAGTCATCAGTGTTGGTCAGGCGATAGGTTCTAATTTTTGAATGTGTATTTATATGCTGAGCAAAATATTTATTACCTATTCTAGGTTGACCATATGTAACGACTGTAAAATTATCGAATTTCCAGGTATTACTCAAATCTAGTGCCAAGAATAGAGCGTATACTTAAATGTGGAAATGTATTTAGTTTCGAATGTATCAAGTTAAAAATGAAATAAATCATTATATTACTTCTTACCACCCGCAGTACTATGACCCACTAGAATAAAATTACGTATCAATTTATTTCGCAATTTGGTAATTTTTTCTTTTATTTTACTTGAAACAAGCCTGTATTGATCATAGAACTTTTCATCAACTCGGGCATTAGGAACACTAGGGTAAGCTACTAAATTGAATTCTCGTTCTATCCATTGTGATCTTGATATTGAGGCTGTTCGAAAAGAAACTAAAAGTGACCTTTCGTCATCAGAGGGTACGAATGATCTAACTTTGAAAATTTGGAACCAATTATCAAAGGATGCAATCAAAAATTGGCCAAAAAAACGTTCGAAAATTACCGCTCAAATCATTGGAAATCATTTGGAAGCCGCTATGTCGACAATAACCCAGACTTGCATACCGGGCATAAATATTAAACCTTTTCATCATAATAGGTCTATCATCTATAGGAAATTTTCCTTCATCCTCCTCATTCATATTTGCTAAGATCATTTTAGCTTCCCTGCGAAAGATATTTAACTTAGTGCTGCTATTTTTAAATGAAAAAGTGACTGTAGGCCGAGAATAGTTTTGGACGGATATTTTTTGACCCAAAATCCCAAGTTGACTCGAGATTTTTTGATTGTCTTTCTGCTTATAAATGGGAAAAAAGCTTCGACTGATTTGATTCAGAAGCGTATGAATCAGAATCACTATAGTTGAGAAAACTAATGTTGATAGTAGTAAGCAAAATCTTCTGTTTTTCATCAGTGTTTTGGAATTTCCTTTGTCGAAAATCTTTTTTAAATTTGAGGTGGACCAAGAAAGCTCAAAATTTATGAATGAAAACAATTTATTTTTTGGACGCTTACAAGCCAATGCCTCCTCTTCTTTATTTCTAAGCCGACTTCGTGTTGCATTGCGTCTTTTTTGTTTCTCTTTCGCAATTTATTTTTCAGGTCACGAAGAATCATTAAAAATTTTTTAATTGATGATGTCAACATCAAGAAGCGTGAAATGTTAGCGTCGAAAACGAGCTAAAATATGGCACTTAACATTATCTTCAAAAAAGAGCGATCGTCGAATCCGAAAAATATTAGCTATCAACAAATTACCGAGTTTTGATAACGAAGTTCCGATGTTTCACCATCTTCCACATTACTGGGGCTTTGGGGGGTAATTTTGAAACCTAAATCAAAAAGAGTAATATAAAATATTCTCTGAAAACAAAAAACTTCTTTTTCTCACATGATAAAGATTTGGCATTCCAAATAATTTTCTTTGCGTGATTTTTAAATTTATTTAATGATCAACTTGTAATGTTTTTATCCTTTTCACGAGATTTCTCCTTGGCAAATAAATTGAAAAAAGTCTTTCCGATTAAGTTAACTGTCAAGAAAGGGGCTAACTTGATAAATTTAATAAACCAGTACATTTGGCAAAACATGGAAAAAAGGATAGCCTATTATATTTTCCCTTTTTGATCAGGAAATCATCACTGTTTGTCATTTTAATTTCCTGCTACAATGCCAAATTGAAAACTTTCATTGGCAAGAACCTCGTAACTTATTCCCCAAAAAAAGGCATTGCTAATAATTTTTCTGGAAGTTTCAATCTTTAAATCTCTTTAATCTAAAGTCGGATGATGTAAAAAAATTATCTATCTAAAAACACTTCGGAAAAACAAAGAATTCGTTCACAACAATGAGAATATGAAATAATTATTCAACTTATTTTTTCTGCGTCATAAAAAAAGCCAAAAGAATAATATTTCTTATAATCTATATTCAACTTATTTTTTGTTTAATTTATATTTGTTTTGTACCTTGGAATAAATGATATTTAAGTACAAAGCCAATGGTTGAAAAGTAATTTTTCTGCAAGTGAAAAACAGGTATTATATACAGTATTTTAAATACTTTTAGACGAAATCATTTGACGATTGTTCTATAATTACTGCAAAAATGAAGTTGAAAAATTAAAAGCAGAGAAATTTAATTAATAGAATTTAATAAGAAATACTTTTACTCTTATTTAAATATTAAGTTTTATATATTCCCATTCTTCTACAATAAATAATCAAATTATAAAAGAAATTTTTGGCTGCTGCTTCTCTACGTTCCCTTAACAATACTTTATAAAGCTTTCTGTAGAATTTAGTTTAGGAATCTTGGAAAGTTTTCTCGAATAAATTCTCCGGCTAATTGTTAATGTGTTTCAGATCATTTTGTTTAATTGGAACCGTCAATTATTATCTAACATCGTTTTAATATATGGAAAGTATTGACTTAGAATTCCAACGTAAAAAGAATAATCCATCGTCTCGTGGAGGCAAAAAGTTTTGCTTTTCATTGTAAGGAAAATTCATCCCGAAAATTTCAAAGTTATTTAATAAGGAAAAATTGGTCGTTATCAATCATTGCTGTGAACATTGGTCGTTTTTTATCATCAAAGTTCGTGAAATGTCTCAAAATTTTCACGTAAAACGCTTTTGAAATCTTTTTAAATAATATTGTTACAAATTTTCGTAATTCCATTAAAGGATCCCTTCAAACATAATTAATTTTTATATTAGCTTAATTATGTATTAGCCACTAACATTACATAGTTGTTGACTTAATCATTGACTTAATTCTTGACTTAATTGTTGACTTGCTTTTTTGACTCTTTTATTGGTTATATAAACATAACCTTTTAAATCTATAAAAAAATATTTAATTATTTCAATATATAGCCATAAAATTACAATTATTGACTTATCTTTAAATCAAATTCAACTTTATACCTTTTTTTTGGTAATTTATTGAATAAACAATTGTTAAGAATAATTAATATTTGTTATTGAATTTAAAAGTGCTGAATGAGACATAGAATTACAACAGCAGTTATTTTTTATTAACAATTGCAAACTTTCTTAAATAAATATTCAAAAATATTTAATGCATTTCTTATTTATTTATTTTCAAAATTCTCCTTCAAATTGCTTTCATTTAAGCAAAGAATGCAGTAACAAGCTATATTATATTTTTGAAATAATGAAATATAGAATGCAAGTAAAACACAATAAAAGACAAAAATACCATATTTCATTATCTATGATATTCTTAAAAAGCTTAAAGAAACAGAAATAGTAAAGCATATAAGGAATAATAGTTGGCATTAATAATTTGTTGAGATTCTATAATTTTAATAACAAAATTGTATAAATATATTCTACAAAACAATAAGAAAACATTAAAAAGTTTTTGAATATCAATAAATTCTTCCTTTAGCAACACCAATGCTTACAAATAAGTATAAAAAAACCTCATGTAGAATAAGCTAACCAAATTTTAAATAACAATTGTAACTGGACTGTTTTTTAGATAAAACTCCATTCTATTTACTTAGAAACACATTAAAATGTTAGTATAAAGGTTTGCAACCAACTTGGACTATACCAAAAAATTATAATTTTTTTTTGCTTGGAGTGGTTATATAACGAAGGAAAAACAAATTTATTTTGCTTTACTGGTATAATAAATGATGAATTTTACATTGAAATTCTTTGCACTTATCTTCCTAAAATTAACAATATGCTAGAATGAAAATTGTGGTTCTAGCAAAATAGTCGTCCAAAGCACAAATGTAAAATTCCTCAGATATTTATTGCTGATATTATTGATCGGCCTGCCAATTTATCTGACTTAAATATTTTAATAAATTCAGCTTTCTAATGGTATTTTTTAATATAATTTGGTGCATTAATTGAAATATAATAACCAATTTTACAAATTCGGTTTCTTTTGTTCCACACTGTATAAACCATAAAAGTGACTGGCTTGGCGTTACGGTTCTTTTTTTTTCTTTGAAAGGAAATAGAAACTGATCAAATCCGAAGATTTTAGCAATTTTTATTGGTAGGCAAAGAGGACTGAATCAAGAGATTTAAAAATGAATTCTTTAATTTCCATGAGTCTTTCAAATTAATTCGTTTGCTTTGCGTCTTTTTTTCTAGCAGTCACTTTTATAAAATTGATTTTCTTGAAAAAATCTATAATATTAAGAATTATCAGTATTGAAAGATTTATGTGGGTTTTTCATTTGAACTGAACTCAGTTCAGTTGTTTTTACACAAACATAAAATTATGTTTTAATATCGTGACCTTCTCTTTCAAAAGTGCAGCATGAAAAATTTATTCAATATAGGGTTCTTGCCCATTATTGCATGTAGCAAGTACAGTGATGGTATTTGGGGATGGTCATGCGACAGGACCAGTAAAAGGATTGTATCAAGAATTGAGGAAGAGGTGTAGGGTGAGGATGGTCGATGAATTTCGACAAAATTTTTTCTTTTGTGTAATGGGTGGTTTGGTGAATGTCAGCGATTTTAGTCAGCCTGAGTATGTGAAGACATATGTATGGTAAGTGTATGTTTGTTATTGGAAACTCTATATTAATATTTTCCTTATTTCTTATATTTTGCATCTTCTTTTCTCATAGACCCACTGGAATCGTGACGTAAACGCCACTCAAAATATAAGGAATATCTTCTTGTCCATAAACTCTGCTAAGAACGGGTGCCAACGCCGTTTAGAAGAGAATTGATTAACCTCCTTTTAGTATAAGCTGGGCTGTAGCCTCCACTAGGGAGATGTGATGTTTTGCAGTGCCACGACTATATAGAATTAGCTAGACTTAGTACCATGTGGGATAGTTAGCTGTATCAATGAAAAAGCGGACACCTGTTTTTGCGTAGTGTAATAAAAAAGCAAATATCATTATTTAAAAATAAAGAAGCATATAATGAATAAAATAATTCCGGATTTATTTATCATCGAATTTTTCTATTGTCGATGCATTTAAACGGTAATAGTTGCCTCTTAATATTTGACAATTTTTTTAAATGAATTACAATTATAGTTGATTGAGCTAATTTACTAATTCGCCAAACGAATTGAGCAATTTTGTGGATAAAGAACTTGCTCTATATTGAAATACTATTTGACAAAATTTCTTTTTCTTTTTATGATCAAGCTGTATTAAACATATTAGAAACAATTAAAAATATTATCCCACAATTACGATCTTTGCATTGAATTAACAAAACTTTTTTAAATATGATAATTTTACACACCATATTTTATCTTTATAATTACCTGCCTTGTTCTGAGCATGATCATGAAGGTGGTTAGGCAGGTGGTGGCAGATAGCATTGCACAGCGCTAGCCGCTACTACTTCAGATTTCCTAAAGGAAATGGCGACGGGATAATTTTTTATTGGGTCGAGTACGTGGTCCGCCGCGAGAAAGACCCTTAATTTTATACGTTTAGTATGGTTGGGAAGCAACTCATTTTATTGAGAGTTGTTCATGTGGTGAGGGGGTGGTCTTAAAGATGCTGTGCTACTTAAATTTTTTAATCTATAACAACTGAATTCTTGTATTTGCCCAAGCTTTTTGACTCTATTTTGTTTAGTAGTTTCTTTCTAAATTTTTTTCAAGTTGCAGGCTTTTTATCGGGTAAAAACTTTCTGCTCCATTTTGATTCTTTAGAAAAAGCTAAATTTGGCCTTAAAGTTTATAGCTGGAGTTTTTATTATATTTTTAATTTGTCTTAAACATTAAGGCTAGGCGTTTTCAAATAATTTTCCAAAGTATATTTAAGTAATGTTCTCGAATCTCAAAATATTTGGTATTTCCGTTCACCCAGTCCTTTGACATATGAAAAGAGATCAGAAACTTTTTCTGAAACCAAATAAAGGATGACCGGAAGTTGAATGTTATTAATGCACGTGACAGTCAGTGTAGCAATTATCGTTGGAGTTATTACGATTATTTTATATAATAAAAATCGCATTATTTGTATTATTTGAATATAGTTATTGCTATAAACTAAGTTCAAATTATTGTTTTCCTAGCTTTGATTCGCAGTTTATAATTGAAATAAAATTTACATAAGACTCTGAATTGCCAAAGTGGTGCTTTTTTATAATCAATAAATTTGGTTATTGTAAGTTGTTTTTATCAAGATTATGAGATTGATTAAGATTTTTAATAAAAATACAAAGTTTTTGTATAAAACTTTTCATAATTTTTTTTCTCATTTTATCAAAAATACAATTTGGATTAAAATTTTCACATTTAAACAAATTGGTATACAATTTTTTGACCGGCTAATTTCATTACTTTAATAAGAAATACGGCTTGAAATCAAGGGCTTGTTTTATGGATAAGAAATCAATAATGTTAAGATTAATGGTAATGGTGGTGGAGAAAAATGGTGTAATATTGTATAGACTGGAATGAAAAAGAAAAGAGATAAAGCAACAATTTTATATTTATGAAAAAATTGTCAGTTAAAATTAATAAATAAGTTATTTTAATTATTCAGTTTTTAATAAGGATTGGTGTTTTTGCTAGAAAAATAGCTTGGTAAATTGATATTTTTATCAAAAGGAGAGAAGTAATTTTATTTATATATATTAGCTTGGCTCCTTTCAAAACCATAAAATTTGCGGACTAAATATTTTTAACTTATTATAAACTTTTTACATAATTCAAAAAATCATGCTTTTGTCACTTGTGCTTTTCTATGATATGTATTCATTACTGATAACACTGAGAAAACGTGCGAAACTGCAAGAGCAATTTTGTGGTGCTAAGCAGATTTGAAATTTTACAATAAACAGTAAACTTTCTAAAATAATTTTTTCCTTTTGTTGCTGAAGAAGCTTTCCTATGAGAGGGTTCCTTCTACATGCAATAAATTAAAAGATTTGCACATTAAAATTTCCCATTTGATCAATCATGACTTGGAAACTACTCCTTCTCTACCTCGGCTTCGATCGTATTAAATAACTTATGCAAGATTATCTGCCAGGTTTCTTAAGCAAAAAATCATCATTCATAACTAGGAATATAGCAGTCCATTGGAAAACTGTGTTAATGACTCGCACAATATCTTTTTGACGAGGTATACGTATGTCCCAAATATACTCGGAAATCGGAATTGGTTCAAAAAAAACCCGGTATATTTTAAACTTTCATAGCAAGCCGTTTTAAAGAAACTTTGATAATAATTGAATTTTTATAAAACTGTAATGCAATCCTTCACAAGAAATAGTCAAAATTTATCGTCCTCGAGGATAATATTTTTTGCATCTGATGGGTGACTGCCTCATTAAAATAGTTGAAAAATGACTTTATATTTGTAGCATTACATTTAAAATATCGAGGGTCTTTCTGTTATGGAAGGAAATTCAAAATTAATTTAGTGAAAATTTTCAGAATGAATAATTGTTTGATTTAAACAAATATTTGTAGAAAGTTATTGTTTAGAAGAGCTGGCAATAGTTTTTTGGGGCAACCAATTTAAAGATTTTACCCGTGTGAGTCTATTCACATAAACCTGATTGTCAACCACTTCATTAGAATCCCTAAGCAATTTAGGAGAACCTTCAACGGAAAAAACACTAGGTATATGTGATGTACTAGATATATGTGATGTGGTAGGTTGATCCGTTATATGTGGACGGGTTAGGAAGTATTTTCGTATTCCAAAAAAAGCAACTAGGAAAACAATAAAGGCCAAAATCGTCATGACGACAATGCTCCAAATAGGCAAGCCATTATTATGTGAAGGGGCTGAATTAAATGATTCTGAACTTGAATTTTCTTCTGTTGTTGAGCTGTTTGACGAGTTTTCAAGGGTAGTTTTGGATTGAGAGGATGGTAGGGGTCGATCTGTGAAATCTACCCACTGGTAATTTCCATTGGCAATGTCGAGAATATTTAGATCACCGCTCGAGGTGTCATTTCTCTTGCCTGAAGACCGAAAACCCATTGAGACTTTTTAGAATGAATAAAGCTCAGAAATGTATTGACCTACCAAAAGCTATAATCATATAATCATTAAAGAGTACAGCAGTATGTTGATTAGGTATAGCTGATGGACCTAAATTCTGATTTGATGGTAATGACCACTGAAAGGATGGAATATCCAAAGCAGCAATTCCACCATTTGAACTAAATAAAATTGTGAATTAAACTGATCGTTATGAGTCTTGAAATTGGAAATTTTCAAGAAACATTAATTACTCACCTTGTTTGATTTAATGATCCACCATAGATAATTATTTTGTTGCCATCAGAGGCTTTGAAATTAAAAGAAAAGATTACGATTTTTCGAAAATCGAACGAGGGAATTTAAACTTGATATTACCGCTCACTTACATAAAATTGCAGTGTGTCCACTCCGGCTTGGAATTATTTCATCTGAAGTTGCGACCTAAGATATGATTGAAACGATCAAATTAGAATGATTTTTATTTTTTAAAGCTTAAAAGTTACCTACCAATTGACTCCATTGACTATTTAGCGTATTAAATGCTTGAATCTAAATATAAATTGTAAGAGGAAGAGGTTACTGAATACTTTCAGAGGGATCGAATAATGATTGAAATTTTCTTTCTTGGGAATCAAAACTCAACTATATTCATATCGGTCCCTCGATTCGGGTTATTCTCGGTGGCAACGCGGTTTCCACCAATATATAAAATGCGGCCGTCTTTCAAGAGGGTTGAGGTGTAGCCCCATAGAAAATCAGGAGCATTGGGCCGTAGTATAATACTCCAAGTAAGATTTCGAGTGTCAAGTATGTACATGCTTCTATCTTTGAATACTCCATCATAGCCCCCAAAGATATACATGTATCCATTTGTGTCGATCACTGTATTTAGATTCATTCGAGAGCCAGGTCCATTTGTTGATTGTCTTGATATTGATATACTTGGGGAACTGCTGTTGCGTGTGTCAATTGAAAAGAATGTATTGTTGGGTGATTGAAATGGATCACGAATTATACTTCCCACATTTGTCTCCTAAAAGGAGATTGAGTTCCACTTTATAGTTAAAGCATTATATTTTCATTTCCAAGAAAAATTTTAAAAAAGTCTTCTTTTTCTATACTAACCCCTCCATACCCAAAAATTGTGGTACTCGTCGTGATTCCAGCAGATACCGCTGCCGAAAATACTCCTTGAATACCATCAGGTATCGAAAAATCCGTCGAAACATAATTTAAATCAGCTGTACTTATATTCTTTGACAGATCTAGATAAAAAAGTTCTGGTGATATATTTTGATCGTTTATTAAACCGCCGAAGAAATAAATCTTTGTCCCAATCAGTGTTGCTGAATGTCCATAACGTCCTACAGGTGTATATCCATAAATTGTATTTGTAAAAAGTAAAAAATGAAAGATTGTTCGTGTCAAAAGAGAAATCATTATGGCAAAATGGGATCGTTCGGTTTTTTGGGAGCCTACTTGAAAAGCGCAACGATAGGTATTCAAGAAATTCTCGCTCTTAAGTCGTTGATTGTGAATAATGAAAAAGATTTACCAAGGTGACTGTGTCATTTGGAGGGGTTAACGCGATGATGATCCCCTTTTGGTCTACCCTTAAATTGGGCGCGTTGTGTTTGTTGCTATTTGTCTATGTGTAAATTCTAAACTTGTTTAAGGGATTGTCACACCTATTGCTAAATCAGCCTACGGAAGATCATCGGACCGTTGAAGTTGAATTATGCCCCTTATCAAAATCAATGGCTTTTTTATCGAATGAGCAACAGTCAATAAAGCTGTAAAAATCAATACATGTACATGTATTAGTTAATTTCTTGGTAGGATGGGGGCTGTAATAAAAGGTTTTGAAAAGGAAATTACATGAAATATCTCAATATGCTGATTTCTTATAATTCCTCTAGACATTAAATTGGGGAGTAATTTATGATGGGAATTGAATTTTTGACGTGTCCTCGATCTAAATATCAGCACATTACCCGGAGGTTAAAAATACAATGGAAGTTGCTGACTTTCCTAAAACGTTTACATCGAATAGGATACTGTTTGTGGTTTCAAAACTGTTTAGACTAACTAAAATTAACTGTGAATAAAACGATGCACTTTATTGTGTCGAAAAGCGAGTTTGGCGTTCCTCACATTGAAAATATCATATTTTCCGCCCTTTCTTTTATTTAAAAGGAAAGTTCATCATCTAATGCCCATAGATTAATTAAAAAACAATTTAGATATCTTTTCCTTTAAGGAAATCATTTCATCTTCAAAAGAAAGAGGGTGAAAAGCAGATTATAATCAAAATAGAAATGGGTCTCGAGCAAAATTTTTCCTTTAATATTTACATTCAATGATAAAAGAGATATTGTATGAGCTTGCTCCCGTTATAGAAATATCAAATTTATCATGATCTCGAAAAACTATTGTAGAAAACAAATATATAACCTAAATTTTCATTCAAGGAATGGTTTTAATATATTTGTTTCATTGAACATTTAATAGAAGCGAGAGCGTGAAAGTATAATCCTTTTGAAAAATTCGCAAGGCATTAAAAAAATTGTATTTGGGCTGATCAATTTCGCAAATATCTTTTTTTTAAAACGCTTTAGTATTATGACCCATAGTGATAATGAACTTCTGCAGGAAAAGTTTCTTGCAGACATCTTTATATTTCTTTATCTATGCTTTTAGAGCAGAGTCTATTTAATTACCTTTTAATATCACAAATTTAAACAAAAACATAATGTCTATCACAATGAATCAACAGAGATTAAAGTTTTGAGGTTTCAAATCGGGTGCAGTACTATCAAGATGAGATAAAGTAAAGCCAAATAGGGAGTAATTATTTAAAAAAAAAGATTTCCAAATTTTTAACGCTATTTTAATCGTTAGAAGCTATAATATAAACGAGCATATCACGTTGGTGCACCAGGTCTTATGATTTATTAATTACAGAAAAACTGTTGCATTATACTTTGGTTATTAGAAGAAAATATGTAAATGAGAAAAGTACAATAAAGACTGTAATTCTGAAATTTAAAGATGTAAGATATCTTTCTCAGGAATTATCCTAATATACTATGGTTTAAATAAACTTTTGAGATGAATTAACTTTTGTTTCACATGAAAATATTCCATTTATCATTAGGATTAATTAATAATGCTTTCAAAGTTTAGCTAATTTTCTGAATGTTCTTTCAACTCCTTTTTTTATCTTTAAAACATTCTAAAGTTCTAACACCAGATATACTTTTTGGGATCAATCAATTTTTTATTTTTTAAAGCTTCTAAGAAAAATATTCTAAAGGGTCATATTAACCTTTGCCAATGAATATTGGAGCTCTTATATTTCGCTTAAATTTTCTTCTTTTATATGATAAGTTTTTTATTTGAAAAAAAAAAGATGGAAAAATTTCATTCTACATCTTGAAATCTTTTTAAGTAAGAAATATCTTTGATATGACTTTGCAAAATTCATTGACTCCTATCAATAAAGAGCTTTAAATGGAGAAAAGATATCGTCACTCTATTTTTCAGCTCAGAAAAAAATTTAAATTGTTGAAATTCTAACAATCCGAAAGTAGGCTCTTTTAACATACCATTTTACCTGGCATCACAACAAATTATAAATAATGAGTAGGTTTATTATATGACAGAATAAAGTTCGACTCGCTATAAAAGGAGTTAGTCTATTAGTACGATTATAAGGATATGGTTTCTCCTTTTGTAATATCGAGATATCGAGAAAGCAAATCATATATGTAAACCTACGCACTAATCCCGAATGCAATTAATCCACGTTATTTTAAAAATTTTTCTTCAGGGGTTTTCATAATATCTTTTTAATTGTCAAAAAACCCAAAGAGCCTAATTTTAAAATTGTCAACCTTTCAGGTTTCAATAATATGAACATTTACAAGAGTCATGATCAAGACGAAGCCAGATTGTCTATCAGATATCAGATTTTGTAGACATAATCGGGCCCAATTCAATATGCGAATCTGCAAAAGCAAATCATTCTTTGCCAAAGGGTGATTTTGTTCATACATCTTTTAAGGTATTTCTTTGCAAGCTAAAGTCCAACAAATTTTTTTTACAGAGTTCTTTCAACCAAACTGGACAATTTTTCCTGATATCCATCATTGGAAAATATAAAAAATCCCCATCGTTAATCGATGAATAAAATTTCAGAATTACAGTACGTGACTAGAAGTGGGAACTTTATATTGCATATAATGATTCACTGTAAATTTTCATTGGACAACTAAGGATGTTTGGCTAGGAGAGGGCTCTCACAATCTTGTTTATCAAACAAAGAAAACATGAATCTAAAGGTTACTTAAAATTAACTAGATTTAATAACCTTCGCTATGTAGCACTAAATATGGACGCTAGATTTTTTGGTTTGAAATATAAGTCATATATTAATCGTCAAAACTTTCTTTTCTGCGGTGTTTGTTCCAAAGTTAATTTCTCTCTATCTTTATAGATCGATGGAAACAAACCTATTAAGTTCCAAGCTTGATAAATAATCAAGAAAATAATTTACTAGAGCTCGATTCAAAATTTTCAAAAGACCAAAATCAACCGAATAAAGCATTTCATAATTCCCAAAAGAGAACATCCTTCCAAATTATACTTACCTTAAGGACATGCTGTTTGGTTCGGACAAATCTTATGACAAAATTAGTGCTTGACTACAAAAATGTTTGCTTTGATTAGAGACGATATATTATTTTTGAAATTGAAAAACCAACGCGCTTAGAAAGTGTGGAATGAGGATTAAAAATTTTAACAAAAAGGCAAAAATAAATTTTTAGGGCAATCTCAAATAATAGAAATTTTAATTTTTTTTTAAGTTGAAAATAACTCTAATAAAAATACTCTCATTTTCTTGACGTTGACATCAAGGCTTTCTCATATTTTTCGAATGATATTAAAGACAAAAGGAGTAAAAATTTGTATTTTTGTTTCACTTTACCTCTTAAATCTTTTCGATATTTCAATTGGGGTCAAAATAAAGAGGAACATTCCGAAAAGGTAAAATGAATTAATTTTTATGAAAGCATTCTAAAAATTCTTTCACTCACATGAAACATGAAATAGTTTTCTTCAGAGTGCGAACGAGCCTTCAGAAGAGGGTAACCAGCAGAGAATACGTATTTCGAATGAATCAGAACTTTTTTCTCATCTCGAAAATGCAGCACGATTAGCGAGTTTTGCTTATTGCCTTGATGAAAATGAAGATGAGGTTGCACCCGGCATTCGTGGTAAAACTTTAAAAATAAATTTAATTCTTTAAAAAGATTTATAGTTTACTAGATTCAGGGGAAATGATTTGCTTAATAATTTTTAATTTTAGCGAAAGCAGAACTTGTTCGTCTAAGTGAACAACTAGTTTATATCAATTTATATATCAGTGGATTGGACTATAGCCAAGAAGAATGGATTAAACGCCCATTTCATCTGGTTAACCATTCCACCTTCGAAAATGCCCTGATTGACACAGTTTTTCAAACCCAGTTTATCCTAGCCAAGGATAATATACGACAAAGGCTTGATCAAGTATTATCTCGGGAGGTCACTAAAGGTGATCTGATCCAAAATATAAATGTAATCGGCCATAGTGTGGGAGGCGGTAAGTGAAGAGGGTTTTCTTTTAAAAACTTTTACATAGTTTTCCAAGTTTCATGCAATCTTTCTTCAATTCGCAAAAGTCTACGCAGTCTTGACGGCAATTAGCTGGATTTCTGAGAGGACCCAAAATTTACCACCCATTTTTGTCATCACTTTTGGTCAACCAAGAATGGGAAATATAGAATTAGCAAAAATTCTAAATCAAATGATCCTGTTAAATGATCTTGCATTGATTCGAGTGACACATACAGACGATTATGTTCCCCGATTACCGATTCAAAAGCCTCACTTACTGATGCATCACGAACATGAGATTTGGATAAAGTCAGAATGTGAATGTCCAAAAGAGACGGAGATTTATTTTTGCCAAGGACGGAGTCTTAATTACAAGGCTGGTATAATTGAAGAGAATCAGGTAATTTCAAAATTTTGCTCATAAACAAATTTTTTGAAGTTAAAACTTGTTATTTTCAATTTGAAATAGTTTTGCATTAACGGAAACTCTGATCAACAATTGGGGAAGTTGGCTCACAATGGACCTTATTTTGGTTATATCATGGGCACTTGCCAGAATCTTTAAACATAACTCATTCTCACGATTCATTTGTTCATGTATTAAATATTTATTTTTGTACATAAATTGTAGATCTGACTATGGGGAAACCCATATCTTCATCAATTTTTTTAAAATCCAATATATATTTTTCCGTATGAAATTAGACCCATAATATTAATGTCCGGAATTTCGTCTTTTCTTTGACAAAAATTACATTATAATCTAATTTATTTAAAAGTTTCTGTTAAAAGTATAATCTATACCAAAAGATCCAGCCAGAAACAATCTTTCCCAAGAATTTTTTCCACTTTTAATATTGGCTACCGCGAATAATTTTCACAATCAGAGATGTTGAATAATCGTTATTGGAATTAATGAACAATTTCAGGACCAGAACTTAAAGGTTGGGACTTATTAAGTAGATTAGTCAATTTCATTATTAGAAGGTTTTTTAGAGCTTCCTCCTATTATTAAATTCATAAATAAGTTATATATTTTTTATGAATTTGAGATTTTGGAATTCTGGTTTAATTGTAGGCCTTGTTGGTATAAGATCTAGAACACGCTCATATGTAATATTTCTTATTATTAGATTTTCAAAACATGAAACTATTTCTTTATTTGAAGATTTAAAAATAAACACAACTATTCCCATCGAATCGTTTCCTGATTATTTAGGTAAACATTTTTGTTCATGATCAGGAGATGTTTACTCTTTGTGTATATCGAGATTTGGTTGTGTGACCCCCGATAAAAATTTTAAAAAAATGACTTCTGGGGGCGATTATTTCATCACATGATTAGAAATTGACTGGTAATTCTTAATATTTTCCTGAACCTAAGGATTTTACAACGAATTATGAATATATGATCTCGAAGAATATAATTTTACTTTTTAAGCCGGATATTTTTGAAATTGTGTTTTTCTAATTAGATCTTATACTATTTTTGGGAAAACGCTGTGATGAAATGATAGCTGAGAATGAGTTTCTTATGTTAAGATGATTTCGAAAATTTCGGCTCAAAGTTTAATTCTGCATGAATGTGTTCATACGGTTCAAAGCTGCCGAGCAATCATTCATGAAATTTCCAAAATAAGGTCCATTATGAGCCGTACTCATTAAAGAAGTTTGACTATTTATGCATTCCTTTTAGAATGAAATTTTCAAGATGAATTAATGTGAGTCCAAGATGTTTCAAATCAAAGTTAAAATGTGTGTAATTTTCAAGTTTTCATTTAAAATACCTGACTTTCACCAATATATCCATCAGGCCATATTGTACCAAAACACCAGTAAACCTCTGGTTTTCCATTACAAGCACAGTCGGAGGAAATCCAAAATTCTTTTGTAGGATGAACTAGGGGAGGGTTTGAAAGTTTCAATGGAATTCGTGGAACATAGTCGTCCAGATAATTGATACGTTGAACTTGGATGTTTTTTGCTGTCAAAGAATTGATGGCTGAAGCAAACTTCTGATCCCCAATACGAGGTATTCCAAACAAATAGACTTGAATAGCATATCTTACTGCAAATGATGATTGACTCCAACTTAACGCAGTTAGTAATGCATGAACTATACAAAAAAAGTTTATAATAACATTTTAGAACAAGCTTAATACTTAAAAAACCCAAATTTCCCCTGTTAAATATACACACAAAGGAGTCTTACCGGCACCTAGACCATGTCCCACTAAACTGAACCCTTTTATTGATCTTGAAACTCTCGAAAACTCGATTATTGCCCTGATGATTTTCGAGTCTATCGCTTCATGCGCTAAAGACCATTGCTCCCAAAAGATGGCATCAATCTTCATGTCCAATTTTGGATGTTTTATCAACTTAAATTCTCGGTCTTTCCATGCTTTGGCATCATTGTAGCCAACTCCGTGAATGTACATTACAATATCATGCTCTTTAAAATCATTTTTTATTATTTGAGCTTTTGCTAAAATTAAAATTCAATTCGATGAGTTTAGGAACAGAACATTAAATTACAAAACGATTGATACAAGCCTTTTATATTCATTGAGCTCACCATAAATTGTCTCTGAAACCCTATCATCTTCACTATCAGTAAGGCAATAAGCTAAGCTCGCATAATACGCAGCTGTATCGAGTCTTTTAAGAAATAAATCATCAGTCATAAGTAATTTCTGACTAGAATGCCCAGTATATTTATTTTTCGGCAAAGAACCAACTAGGGTTGAATCTTTAAATTGTGCTGGTGAATTTTTAATTTTAGCAAGATTTTCAATTTTTTTATTAAGAGAAGTCTCCAAGTCCTTATGATAAAAAAGACTTCTTTTAGAGACTGAGATGTACAGTGTTCGTAGATTATTTTTGTGGTTTTGTGATAAAAAGGTTTTTATCATTAATGTGCAAAATAACATTGATATGACGCAAAGAGATAATAACAAGAATCGAAATTTAATGAAAGTTTTTTCAGGACGTTCTTTCAAATATGACCAGTTTTCTACCAATTCTTTCATTGTGAATTTCTTCAAAATGTTGAATATTTAGTCTTTAGAATCAAATTTATTATTTTTGAAAGTTTAAAATCAAAGAAATCACAGATGGAAAGGAGAATTTTTTTGATTCATGATCTTTATTCATGAGATGATCCATAAACGTTGCGAAAATCGAAAATGAAATTGGTTCCTCTAACTTTCGTTGTAATCTTGACAAACAAGCAAACAAGATTCTGAAGTCTTGGATAAATATTGATGTTTAGGAGGTCGTGTATCTGGATATATTTTCTAAATAATGTTGCTCCAAGAATTTTATTTATTTAACATCACATGATGTTTTTTTGTTTTTCTCATTGTGACGAGACTGGAAATAGGCAGACCTATTGTTTTACCTGCGAATTCATTAACAAACAAATTAGAAATTTTTTTTTACCACGAAGGCTTTATTGGGAATTTTTTTTACAAGGCTTGTCTCTAAAGAAATTCTCATGGGTAATCAACCTTTTTTAAGGAATTTTCTTTTTCAAAAGCCGAGAAATTAAATAAATTGCAAGTAAAAAAATCGAACTGATGACCTCATTAGAATTTATATCTGAACATAAATTCATATCAAGAAACGAAGAATTTTTAAATGATTTTAAACCGAGCCGAGAAAATTATTTTCTCCCAAGACTAATCTAAAAATCACTTTATTTTATTTTTTGATTTTTTAATTAAATAAAACCGTTTTCTACTTTGTCCTAAAAAAATATAAAAACATTGGGGTATATAATTAACGTTTAAAAATGATAAATATTTTCTAACAAATACATCCCCTGATGTCTCATTTAAAATTTCTATTATATAAAGCTTATTGGTTATTTTAGTACCCCCGAGTATCAGAAAATATTACGTTTAGAATAAATATATATCGAAATAACTAGATAAGCCTGTAAAGGCTAAATTGCTGCCACATAAGATAATAATGAAATTTTTTTATTCGATTAATATATTGTTCCAATGTGACCAATAATTACCAGAAATATAAACTTGATTGTATCAAAAATAACAAGAAAAGTATTTAGCTCAACTAATTTGTGAGAAATAATTCTATCTTTAAAAACCTCTAAATGCTCGAATGAGAAAAAAATTTTCATTCTAACTTTTATGCAAATATTGGAGCAAATGATGTATCCAAAAGAAAACCAATCTAATCACCATCAAGAATAAATTTTGATATTTTTAAAAGAGCAATTTAATCCCCCTCTCTCAAAAAGAAATTTTTTCTCTTATTTAATTATAATCGAGCCTATTACAAAAATACTGGTTTGTTATCATCAGTTAGGAGTTCAATGGTTTAGTCTTGATTTGATTGTGGCTCACAAACTCAATTTTGATTAACAAAATATTGAATCAATTATCAAAATCGATCCTGAAAATCCAACCGCCAAATATATTTATTAATCTATTCCTCCTGCTATAACTGTAGCCAATGAAATTTTTTCTAGTATATTTGGCATTGTTGAACCAGTCAAAGAAAAATAAGGATGATTTAAGTTTAAGCCGGGAGATAAATACAAAACAAATATTTCTTGTGAATTTGTCATATTCTACAACAAAGTAAATTTTATCTCAAAGAATTTACAGGGTAAGTCTGTTTAATAGTAAGTTTATTACTATAGTAGATAAATAGTCCAAAATAGAATTTTTTGAATGATCGAGTTTCTATTTTTATCATATTAGTTAAAGAGAAAATTTATAGGATGACATAAAATTACAAAAACGAGTTGCTTAAATATTCTTGCTAAAATTACCCTCTTGAAGGCACTATGCTATCTTTTTCATCTTACTTCAACTTACTGTCGCTTATCGAGCCAAACTAAATTTTTTTATATTTCTACTTTAGTGACTTGATTTGATGCATTAAACATTTCGGAAAAAAGATTTTTGATGAAAAAGAATCTTGAAAGTGAAAACTACACCCTTAAAATTTCTTTCATTTTTCAAAACATTTTATATAGATTAGCATATCGATTCATCTCAAATGGAGTTGCGGGGAACCAATTCTGGTGTTATAACTAAAAAGAGTTTATTTGCAAGATTGTACTTTGTGTGATTGACATTGCAATGAAAAGAAGAAAGTGGTTGGTGGTCAGACAAAAGGATGATAAAGGCTCCAAAAAGAGCAATATTTGCCATCATATTAACATTTTTTTCCTATGTTTTGTACTTTATTCTCCTTGCTGGGCACTGAAAATAAACACATTCTATTACATCATGCAGATAAACAATCCATTTCTTTCTACTAATAATTCTGTAGCTTGATAAAAAAATAAGTGTAAAAAAACAGCATGAACAAGTCTTAGAAGTATTGAATTCATTTAAAATTGTTACGTTTTCATAGCTTTTGTGTTGTGATCAAATTTTTTAATACAGGTGATAATTTCTTGTTAATTGTCAATGCAGTAGATTAATACAGATTTTGGTGTATTGGAAGAAAACTAAGCATAAAAATGAATGTGTCTTTTTCTGAACAGCAATTTACCATATGCACTCTTCATTTGAATCCTCTATTCTTGTTTCTTCTTAACTAGTTTTTTTACTGTATTTTTTTGTCTATACTGTATTTGTGTCTTCTTTGCTGTCTTTTTTAGTGCTTTTTCAAAAAAGTAATATTGTTAATAAGCCCTATGGTAATTTTGTAGGACTTAGAAAAAAAATTTAACATTAAATGCATATGATGCATCATTATTAGAGCTGTTTGCAAGAACTTAGAAGCAGTTGGTATTAGCAAAAATAAATTTGAGTGTTTTTGACACTGCAATAGAAGTTACAATAGTACTTAAATTTATTCTAAAAAAATGTTTTTTTAAAATAAAGAGAAAGACTTTGTGATGACTAAAACTAGATTTATATATTTTGAATTTAGACAAAAAATTAAACAGTTAAGCAAAGTAATTGAAAAGACAACAAAACTGCTCAATTTTATTTTTTTTTATATAATTCTTTTTTATAGTTTTATTTGGCGGGCTTGTATTCAGAGAGATTTTAATAATACTGTAGTTTTTGTTAATTATAAGATTTTGTTTTGTGTATACAGCAAACTTTTGGTACTTGTGAGTGTTTTTTATTTTAATAACTTTAAGTTACTTTGTTAATATTTCTTGTTTTACATTTTTTAGCTTTTAATAATTGTCAAAACCTGAATTTTTACTATAATTTCTTAATCTTCTTACCATTATTAATCTGTTTTAATTCCAATTGTAAAATTTTTTAATGGCAAAGATCTTAATATACTAGTCAAGTTTTTAATTTGTAATATGTAAATTTTAGTTTGTACTTTTATGTTTAATGAATTATCTAAAATTATCTTTATTAGTATCAGCTTAATAATATTAATTTTGTTTTTTTTTGCTTTATAATTTGACTTGATAAATGGTTTTTAAGTTTTGTTTTCTTAAATAAACATATATTTTATTTGTTAATAAATATTAATTTTTATATAAGTTCATAAGCAATTCTATTCAATTAATGTTGAAAAATGCATTTAAAGTAACAGGTTTGGTTTTTTTTTGCTTGGCGAAAATTGGTAATTCAGTTTTTATTATCAATTAAAATATTGCATTGTCTATAAAATATTTAATATGTATTAGCAATAGTAAATATAACAAGTAATTGTGTTTTTGTAAGATTATTGACAATTTTTAAACAAGTAAAAAAAAGTTAGCAATAGTAGTAATAGTATTGATTTTTTTCTATAAAAATTATTTTTATATATGTAACATTAAATATTATTGTTTATACTAACTTTTTTAATTTTTCTTAACCTAATTAGCATTTTTATAATAAACAAAAAGCTTAAATGATTTTTAATCTTAATTTTTCTTTTTTTTTGTATTTTTAATATTCAAATATATTATATTAACAGTAATATTTCATTTATTCTTTTTATTTTTATGTCATATGTTTTTCATATATGTTAACAATAATAGTTGCAACTTTTTTTTAATTTTTTGCACCACAAATAGTGAGTTGGTTATTAACAATAATCATTTCAAATTTATTTATAAGACATGATATTTTTTGTTTTGAATTTTTAAAATATTGGTTTAAACTTTGGTGTTCTTTTTTCATCTGGTTTTTTTGGCTTTTTACAATTAAGTTTCTTGATATTGTGTTATTTTGGATGGTACAAAATGAATTTAAAGAAGAATTTAAATAACACTATGCAAACTTTGATTATAACTTTTACTCTTTTTAATGTTTTTAACATATATATATGTCTTTTTCAATAAAGCTTAATAAATTATATCATTATTCGATTAACCAAAAATTTTTAAAAGCACTATTTTTTGAATAAATTTTCTTTTTAATCTGCACAAAAAATTTGGACTTTTTTGTATTATTGTTTTAATGTAATTATAAAATAAGTTTCTAAAGTAAACATAAAATAAAATTCAGTTTTAATTAAAACTAATACATTTTTTAGAATTGAAACTATTTTTTTAAAAAAGTTGTGTTTTCTAAAATTATAGTTTTAAAAAAAACTTTTTAGATTAAAACATCTAATATGTAAATTATTTATAAGAAACTTTTTTTTAAAATAATATAATCTTTAGTAAAAGTTAATATCATAATAAAACAAATAATACTTTTAAAGCAACATAAATTTTATTATGTTTATGGTCTCTTAAATAATATTACACAAAGCTTTCAATACATGATTTTTAACTTTTTGCTTAAAAACTAATTATTGTTTTATATTGGTCAAAATATGTTTTTTTTTTAAAAATTTGCTTAAAATAGCTGTAATAATATAGTAATAATTACCAATATCTTTATCAGTATCTTGTTTAATTAAAATTCTAGAAATAAAATTCGGTAAAAAAGTTAAAATACTTAAAATTAGAAATAATGATTGAAATTTATTAAAATAATTATTATACATATTTTTATCATTTTCTTCTATATTTAAACTGTTGAAATTTTTTATTCTTTAAAGACTGTAAAACAAATTAAATGTACTTATATTGTCTATATCTATTATTTTTCTAAGTTTTTTGAAAATAAAGTGGTTTGACTAAGATTTTCTCTTAAATTGCTTTTGTTGTTTTTGCATAAAATTCTCTTTTACTTTTTTTTATAATTGTTTTGGAAACAGTTTTTCTTATGAATAGAAAAAAAAATAAGCAAGCCATCTAAAAATAATAATTTTAACACATTTTTTAAAATATTTTTATTAATTTACAAATGCTTTTTGTATAGAATCTGTTTTTAAACTTTTAAATTATAGCTAAAAAGATTATTGATAAAGTAAACATTACGTTTTATAAATATTTGCTTAATTTAATTTTTAATTGATCCAAGTACATATTATACTTTTATTAATAATATCAAATCTTGATGTCTTAAAAGCATAATTATATAATGTTTTTTGTTTATGTTTTGGAAAATTTTGATTGGTTTTATATGTGTCAAAAATAATTACAAATTTGATTGCATAAAGATAAGCAATAATAATAAATAAAAGTATTTTTTTAAGATAATAGTATTTTTATTAGACATATAAAAATAAAATCCATAAAAAAATGTGGTTCTAAGATGTTGTATCAAGATAAGCTTGCTTTTTTGGTAAATTCAAACATAATTAAACTCTAAAACTAAAGCTATTTTATTGCTTATTAAAAATTTCTTGACAAAAAGTTTGCCAAAAACCAAATTGAGCACTTTATTTACTCTTGTGACAAATTCATTCTTGTTGTTTTTTAAGAATTGTTTTTATAAGTCTGTATAAAAAGAAAACTTAGGCCACTCTTTTCACAAAAATCTAGGACTTTTTATATTAAAAACTCTGGCCAAATGTTTTATACTAGCAAAAAATAAAAATAAAGAAATCAATGAAGTTTTTATCTGTTTTAGAATGGTATAATGTATTAAAATTAGTTAATAAAAACTTAATTTATTAAAAATAACATAATGAAAGCTCAAAGTATAAAAAAAAATCAAGCTTTTATTATGTCATTTTTTTGTCATCTGGTGTATCAAATTTTAAATTGAAAAGATCCTATCTCATATTTTCTCGTGTGTCATGATAAAAGTTCTTTTCGGAAACAGGTAAACACAGCTGGCAAAATTAAAATGCCATTAAATTTAAAGAACAAAAGACAAGAGAACTAGAATTTACAAAGATACTATACTGTTTGAAGCTATTCAAAAAAATATGCTTTTTATGCTTACATATCCTATAAAGTATGGAAATGAAGATGAATTAGCTCCAGGAATTTATGGTATCTAATTTACTTTTTAATAAATCAACTTGCAGTAAAACCCATTTTTAACGATCTCAATATTTTGTAGCCGTGATAGTAGCAGAGTTAAATTCTAAAAACCAAACTGAGTTAATTGTGTTTTTCAAGGGCAACAAACTTAGCCGAGCGGATTGGATAGAGAGGAGATAAAATCTTGTTCGCCATCCATTATTCACGGACGAGCTAAAACCAGCGTTAATTGACCAGAATTTTCAACGACAGTTTAACTTGGCCGAAGAAAGTATCAGCAAAAAAATTGTTAGAGTTTCCTAATCTATTACGTAAAAATCTATCTAGATCTGAACATATAGAGAGAATAATTTTCATTGGGCACAGCATTGCTGGAGGTTTATTCATTATTAGCAGCCATTTCATAGGCCTGAAAATTAAAGGATACAAATTTAGACTTTTTCACTTATGAAATGCCAAGAGTGGGAAGCGAAGTGTTTGCAAAGGCAGTCAACAGTTTGAAGAATGTAAATTTTTATCGAATAACGCACACAGACGACTACGTTCCCCGCCTTCCTCTATTCTCAGAAATAAGATTGGCAAATCCGGGTTTGGAATTTCGGATTAATATGAGATGCGATTGTACTGCTTCTGAAAGTAACGATTCTTGGTATCCTGAAAGTAGGGTATGCATAAATTTTAATTCTTGCCCTAGTTGATTTATCGTCCTTTAGAATTTAGCTATGCAACAATAAATATAATTATCTAGGAGATTCTTCTCAAATAGCAACAGACTTACTATCCTCATCTTATGTTTTACTGAGGCTGTTTGAAGAAAACTTAAACCCTAAAGAAAACCTTGCAAATTCCAGGTACTGACATGGGGAAAAATTGAAAAGACAAATTGGTAAGAGGAAGTGCTCGTGAGAAAAGATTTCTAAGGATCTTCAAGAGATGAACCCTTTTTGAAAGGCATCAGTATATATAAATGTATATTGCCCAAATCAATTACACGTGTCATAGCCAAAACTGTAATAGGCAAGTTCGGGTTAATTTAAATTTCTAATATTTTTGCGTGGTAGAGAGAAAATTTTTTTCCCGGTGAATTTCAATAATTAACTTAATTGATATCACCTTGAGAAGGTTTCTCAATGAAAAGAATAAAGGACATCAGATTTTGGGATCTACTTTTTGGCCTGATAGCTTCTAGAATTTTAATAAATGAATTATTGTTTACCACAGCAAATAATGAACCAAAGCAGTTTACGCAGTCTGGTCATGTGAGATTTTAAAGGCCAAAATTTTTTTCATGAATTATATTTTAATATTAACAATTTTCTCCGAAAGATATTCAAGAGGGAGAGTTTTGATGATAAATTACTAATTAATGATGAAATAGAATTGATGAATAATTTGGGTAGGTTTGCTTATTACGCCCACATTTCCTATTGCCTCAATCATGATGATGGCGATGGTGTAGGCTTAGGCCTCTTTGGTAATTTGAAATTTTTTTGGAAGAAAAGGTGAACTAGTTAGATTTGCTCAAAATACTTGAATTAATTGATTGTTATCTTACGTTAATATTTGTAACCCTCCATTAAGTCAAAATAGCCGAATATATCAATGAAGAAAACGAATTGGAGCTCATAGTATATTTTTCTGCAAGAATGAAATCCCGAGAGAGTTGGCTAAATAAGAAATTCAAACTTGTTGATTATCAACTTTTTCAAGCTTTTGGCCTGAAATCGAAAATTGACGAGGAAATGTCTCAACAATTTAGTGTAGCCGAGCTCAGAATTGCTTTGAAGATTAATGAAAAATTACGCTTGCTAAATAGAGGGAAAATTAAGGAAGAGTTTCCGATAAAAAAATTCAATTTTGTTGGACATAGCATTGGAGCTGGTATGATTATTGAACTGATGAAAAATTTTATTTTATTTTATGAATTTCCTAATTTTTGTATTCACGAATAAGCTTATGCAGTGTTGACATCAATAAAATGGAGCATAACATTGTTATTGACTCCTTTCGATGTTTACACCTACGGGATGCCACATATCGGAAATAAAGATTTCTCGACTGGAATTAGTAGGCTGGTAAATCTCAATATATATCGAGTCACTCATACAGACGATTATGTTCCTCGTTTGCCATTATTGGCTGAAGACACTTTGTTGCACCCAATTTTTGAATTTTGGATATTTACCAACTGTGATTGTAATCGTTATGAAGAAGTTTGGTTGTGTCTGGGAACCCCAGTAGGTGAAGTTATACTGGAAAGTCGGGTAAAGCGTTTTTATCAAATTTACTTTTAATCTATATATTTTTGGCGAAAAGTTTTTTTCCTAAATCTTAGCATTTTGTTGAAATAGCTTTGCAATAATCACTACCATTATTTGGGAGACCGATCCCACATTGGTCCCTATTTTGGATATACGATGGGAACTTGCTCAATGCCATTGCCTCCAAAACCATAATACCTCAAATGTTATTTTATTGAAAGCTAGAAATTTTCATACTCTTTTCTCAGAAATGATTGCTACTCAATATCTCAATTCTTGTTCAAACAGTTATAATTAAATCTCAATAATAAATACTAATTAGAAGCAGGATAATTTTCAAACTCATACTACTTATATTTTTCATTTAAAATTTACAATAAAATGCCTCAAATTCTAATCACGGTTTTCGGGACTTTGTTTCGTGACTTTTGAATTTTGAACAAAAGATTTTTCAAATATCCGGAATCCTTCCCGTCCTGTGTTACATCATGCTCCGTCAACATTAACCTTTATCAGATACTTTGATTCAAAATAATGATAATAATTCAAATCAAATCATCCCCACGCTCATCACTAATAGGTTTATTTAAGGAGACCCTGACAGTATTTAAAGGGTCGATTGAGAATCTTCAACAACATTAAGAGGCAGTCACTTGTTATAGAGATTCATCCAGTGTAGAACAAATTGACGAGGGAAATGATAGGTTCCAGTCTTTCCTTGATAATACTATTAATTTTTCTTTTAAGCAAATTCACTCAAACTACCCTAGAAAGCGAAAATAGAATGGATATCAAAGGTATAGTTGCTGTGGAAAATGTAGCTGTTACTATCCAAGTATGACATTGATTTGAAACATGATTCTCTTATAAAGATGCTACCAAAGTTTTAGATGATTCACTAGATAAAAAACTTTTTGGCCTTAGTGTAAATACCAAAAGGACATTAATCAGTTCGCCTTCTGCAATGCGCGCAACATATCTCCCTAAAAAACTTGTACCAGCATCACATCCTAAATACAAATTTTTAGCCAAAATGGCACAGTATGCAAATCTTGCCTATTGTCCTAGCAACAATGATATAGCTGATCATTTATTGCATGAAATTACTGGTAAAGAATATTTTTGTAGCTCTTTTCTCAATAAGTTGATTTTAGTTTTTCCATTATACTTTTTGTAGTAAATACCTTTGTGGACGTACATACCAAAGAGATTGTAACTTATTTTAAAGGAGTTGAATTATATGGAGGCCTTTTGAAAATTGGGAAAAGACAAATAATTACTTCAACTTTTACCTTTCCAAAGACGTCTGGAATACAGCCTGCAACTTTTTCTGTAGACGCTATTTGGAATGGGCATGTGGAATCTTTTATGCCAATGCTTCTTAAAAAAATCAAAAAGTTTTTGGAGATTGATCCTGTCGGAGCAGTACATACAATTCACTTTGTAGGGCATGGAGTAGGTGGAGGTAAGATAAACATTAATTTTATATAACCATAAAATAAATATATTATAACACAATACTAAAGTGAAACTTTTTTTTATAAAAGTTTATGCTCTGCTGGCCGGTTTATTCTTACAACAAAAAATATTAAAATTTTCGAAATATTGGCATTATTCACATCTATCTGTGGTGACATTTGGACAACCCCGAGTTGGCCTCAGATCATTTGCACAGTTAGTGAATACGGTGTTAAAAGTATATCGTGTGACAAATGCCAGTGACAATGTTCCCCATTATCCACAAACTAAGTATAAATATATCCATACGGAGAAAGAATATTGGCTTGAACCAAGGGATTGTAACTGTTGGATATCTGATAACGGTATCATATTTGGTGAATCTCAACTATATGAATGTTCTGGAGTCGATGAATTTGCTGACTTAAAAGAAAATCCGGTATGCATAATTTCTATGATAGGATATTTTTTTTACTTAATTTAAGATTGACTTGATTCATACACAGGAATGTAATGTAAATCAAGTGGAAAAAGAAAAAGAAAGTGAAAAAGCTCATTTTGGTCCTTATTTTGGAATAACATTTGGTGTTTGCGATTCAAAAGGATGATTTTGGAAAAAGAACTTGTTTCAATTTGATAAAATGCTAGGTAACAATATTAACTCGGGATTGCTCTGAAAAAAGCGTGAGATTCAAACTTTTTAAACAAGTATTATTTACAATTGGTACATTTAATTTCTTACTAAGTTTTCTATGGGGCGTGCTGCAACAAAGTGAACATCAAGCCATTGGGGCTTTTGTTATTGAAAAGGCATTATCTTTATCTTTTCACTGGCTCCCTCCTCACACTCAGAATACAATGGTATGGCTAATAAAAATTTCAAATAGGCAAAAAATAAAATCATTATTTGAGTTAACAAATATTCAAAAATGTATTGTATTGACAGATTCAATTATTGACTTTGATATTTATTTTTGGGTCTTACAAACTGTGTTCTTATTATAGCAGATAAAAAGTGAGCTTTAATAAGATACGAATACTTTGTTTAAGAATAAACACTCACCATTACAAATAAAAGATAATTTAGGATTCAGCGCTATATTTTGCTTTAAACTCCAAGTGTTATCTATTATAGGCAAGTGTTGATATCGTTTCCGCATGGCTTTGATAACTTTATTATCTCTTTTACATAATACATCATGACACATGAGATAGAATCTAAAATTTGATATGCCAGGTGACTCTAATGTAAGATTTGTTATGACGATATTTTTATTGCGTCAAAGTTTTCTAAAACAGATTAATTTTTTTATTTTTAACAGTGTGCTCTCAATTTAGCAAGAAACCATTAAATGAAGACCATCTTCTGCACTAAGTAAGAGAAAATGAAAAAGAAGAGGAGCTTCTGTCTATAAAATATCTAAAAATGTTTCATCTTGAAAATGGATCAAATGTGCCAATACTTAACCAAACTTCATTAGTTCTGATATGAAAAACCCTAAATTTTCGTAAAGAGAAAAACAAAATTGAAATTACCAAGTCTATATGAGTAAAGATGTTAATTTTATTATTAAAAGTTAAAAACTTGATAGCACTACAAAAATTTATTAAAAACATTTTATAATTAACACAAAAATTAATTAATATATTAAAAAATTATTATAGAATTTAGAATTCAAAATTTAAAAAGTATAAGACAAAAAATATTAAAAAGTGATTTAAAATTATTAAATAAAAAAGATATTTATAAATACTAAAAGCTTATTATATATTTTAAACAAGATCATATAAATAACAAAGATTATAAATATTATTAAAACCTTTTTGAATACAAGTCTACAATATAAGGCTATAAAAAAATTAAATAGAAAAAATAAAACCTAAATAGTTTTGTTGCTTTTTTAATTAATTTGCTTAATCATATAACTTTTCAAAATAGATAAATTTATTTTTAATAATTATAAAGTATTTTTTGAAAAAAATTCAAAAACTATTGCAATCTTTATTATAGTATTAAAAACTTTTAAATTTGTTATTGCAATTTTAAGTTCTTATAAACAGTTTTAATAATAATAATCTATATATCTTTAATATTAATGTTTTTTTTAAGTTTTATAAAATTATTACAGACTTTATTAACAATATAATCTTTTGAAAAAAAATTAAAATAAATAATCAAAAAGAAAAAATTTAAACAAATTATATATAATAAAATTACTGTTTAGAAAAAAAGACAAATTTACATTAATGTTTAGTTTTTTTAATATATTAAAATTTGTATTAATCTATTGTATTAAACATTGACAAAAAATTAACAAATATATTAAAAAATATTTTTAATGAAAAATAAACCAAATTTAAGTACAATACAGGATTTAATTATTAAAACTCTTTTTTTTCCCATTTTTATAATTATAATTACAACAAAAAATGAAAAAGCTTCAAATATTACTTTTTCTATAATAACTAATAAAGTTTTAACAAAAAAAAATCTCTTTATTATTAAAACAGCTAAACAAAATATCTTGGCTATATTTCTCTTAAGTATTAATAATAAAAAACTGTTTTTGACAGCTTTTAAAGCATTTTTTTATTTTTGGCTGGTGATTTTTCTCAGTCAAAGTTTTTTTTAAGAAACACACTTAGATTAATCCTAGTGTAGTTTTTACTTTTTTTAAAAGCCCTAAATTTTCTAATAACAAGCCAGTTAATAAGCTGGTTTTTCTTGTTTTTATTATTAATATCATTATTATTTTTTTACAAATGGCCAAAAAGATCAAAGAATAAAAAAACAGCAGCAGTTATTTGTGTTTACTATTGTTATACTAAACTTTTTTGTAATTCCAAATAAGATTTTAAATAAAATTTTTTCAGCTACAACCAGTTTTTTTTTTAATGTTAACAACAATAACAATAATATATTTTTTAAGATAAACCAAGATTAACTACTGGTTGTATTGCTGAATATAATCTTTTTTAGTAAATTATTGTTAATTCTAAAAGCAAAACAACTTATTGGGTTACTTAATCTTAAAAATTGAACTGATTAAATAGAAACTAAATCAATTTTTTTTTGTTTTCTGATATTGTCTCTAATTGTATCTGAAAAACAATTTTTAATTATCAAAAATTCTTTGAATAAATGATTTCTATTCTAATACTATTTTTAAGATTAAATTGGTCTTAACTAATTTTTTTTTCATTTGTTGCCTAATTTTATTAGATTCAAGTTAGATTCAAAAAACAATATTAAGTTTTTTTGTGTGAATTTTGTTTTTAAAACTTTCTTAAGTACTATTATTAAAGTTTTAATTAATAGTTTTCTTTTTTTGATCATACTTAAGATTACAAAATTTTCTGTAATAGCTTCTGGCTTTTTGTTTTACTTTTATTGTATTTTATAACGTTTCTCTTAGTACATTTTTTGATTACATTAAAATGCTTTTAGTGTTTTTAGCGTTGTTATTTTTGTTAAATTAAAATTTGCTGACTTATAGCAATATATTATTGTTAATCTTCAAAACTTTTCTTTTACTATTGTTGTTTTTAATAACTAATCTGTATTAATAAAAAACCAATGTTTAATTCTTTTTTTTTAATAAAAGAAAAGTTATTATTTCAAAAACTCTTTTAAGACCAAATTAATCAATTTTTTTTAGTTGTATTGTTTTTAAAATTAGTAATTTAATTTTTTAAGTTGGTAGTCATATTTATTTTATTTCTTATTTTTATAATTTTTATTATTGTTAATACTTTGCTGTTATAATATTTAAGTTTTGTAAATCTTTGGATTTGGTTGTTATTAAAACTAGTATTTTATATAAATATTATTACTATTACAAATGTCAAAACTTAGATTATTTGTTTAAAAATTGCAAGATATTGCTATTTTTTTTTAAGTTATTTATTAAGTCTGCTATTAATTTTAAGCTTTTTGTGTTTTTTTTATAAGTAAAAAGTCTTATACTAAGATTTTTACTCTTTTGTCTTCTTTTTTTATTGTTTTTTTAATGGTGTTTATTTGTAATTTTATTATTAAATTTAGATTAGATTTTTTAAATCTTAATTTTTGAGTTTGACTGCTTTAATTAAATTTGTTATTAAATTTATTGGCTTTTTAATTGTTTTAATTACTATTTTTTTGAATACTTCTTTTGTTTTATATATAAAATTTGAAAGTTTGGTTTGTACTATACAGAATAAAATGTCTGTTTTTAATAAAACTATAAGTTGGCTTTTTGTAAATATAACAATAGTTAAAATTGAATATAATTTTAATATTAATCTTATAAAAGAATATAAAATTAATTTATTTGGCAATAAACTTTATACTAAGTTAATTATTTTTAAAAAATATTAACTTGGCTCTATTAAATTTAATACAAATTTAACTGCTGTTTGGTTAAGTGGTTTTGTTAAAAATAGTAATATTTTAATTATTATTATAATAAAATATTTTTTTAGAATAAGTTTTTTTTATAAATTTAATATAGTATTGTTTTAATTAATCAAGTAACTGGTCATATGTAAAAAACACATAATTTATGCTTAGTTTAAATTATTTAGTTAATATATTATACTAAATTATATTTAAATTTTATTTGTTAAAAAAAAACAGAATATATAAAATAAATAAATACAATTCTTTAAAGATATATTTATTTTTAATATTTAATTAAAAAAATTAACTATATTATTAAAAAAAATGAATACAATTGCAAATATTACTCTTTTTGGAGTTTTTATAATTATTATTTTTAATTACTAATTAGTTTTTTTTTGTTATAATATTAATTATACAAAATACAATTTTACAAACAAAATTTTAAAAGTTATAATATTAAAATTGGTTTTTTGTAACTTTATTTGAGATAAATAAATATAATAAAAAAATAATTTGCAATTTTTGAATTTTTAATTCTTTTATTCTATATTTTTATTTTATCTAGTTTATTAATTTAACTTTTTATTTATTTTTGGTTTTTATATTTATATATTTATTCTGAAATATTTTAATATTTAAAATGTATATATATTTAAAATATTTATTTTTAATTAAATATTTAATATTTTTATGTTTTTTATACTTTATTAATATATTTATTTTTAAACTATTTATTTAATATAGTTTTAATAAAAAATAATAGCAAAACAATTTTTTAAATTCTAAAATTTTATTAAAAATGCTTTAATATTAATATATTTTTATAAGCTTAAAAAAATATATAATGTATTATAATAAAGTCTGATAAAATAAGCATATAAAATAAAACTATTAAAAAATTTTTAAATTTAAAATGTTATTTTATTATATTTATTTATTCTAAATAAATTGTAACTAATATAATTAATATAACAAAAAGAAAAAATAATTGATAATCAAATAAAAAAATGATAAAAATTCTAAAAAAAACAAAATTTACTAATATATTTGTATTTTTTTTAATAATATAAATAATTTTTCTTGTTAAATATTAGAAATAAATATTTTTATAAGTATTTTTTTAAATAAATTTTTATAATTTAGTATTTTTATATAATTAACATATTTAAAAATTTTGTCAATTGAGTATTTTATAAAAATTCAATAATTTAATTGCTTTTAATAATAAGATATTTAATCTGTTTTATTTTTTTGGTAAAATAGTTTTAGTATTATATTATTATTTTTTTTAGGTTATTCAATTTTAAAAAGTTTAATTTTATGCTTATAGTATATGCATTTTTGTTTAGAATATGTAATATTTTATTTGGTATTTTTTCTTTTTTAACAAATTAATTTAAGATAAAACAAATAAAAAAATAAAAAATAAGAATTTAATATTTTGTTAATAGTTATAATCAAAAATATTAATCTAAAATATTATGTTTTGGTATTTATTAATAAATAAAAATAATTGAAAATATTAAATTATAACAATAATGTTTTAAATTTAATAATTTTAATAAATAAAATTTTTATTAAAAATAAGAACAGTTATTAATTTTTTGATTATTTAATATTAAATATCTATTTTTTATTGTATTTTTATATATTTTTAAATTTTTACATAGCTTATTATTGTTACTTATTACTATATTATTATTAGCAACTATTGTTAACTATTACTAATTATTCTATATTATTATTAGTTATTACTAATTATTATTGTCTATTTTATATGATTATATGCTTTTCTAATTTAATATATAATTGGCTAATTAATAATGTTATTTGTGCTGTTTTTTACGTAGATAATAACATATTTAATAGCTTTATGTAAATAAATAACTTATTTTTTTTTATTAAATATCTTATAAGTATAATAAAAAATAATTTTAAAAAACAAAATAAATATATGGTTAAAAATTTATATTTGTTTATAGTTATTACAATTTTATAATTTTATATTGTATGTAAATTTGGTTTACTTTTTATTAAAAATGTTTTAATACAACTAATATATTGCTAATATATCTAATACAATAGATTAATATAAATTTTAGCATATTAAAAAAAAGTTTGATATAGATATAAAAATAATATTTTTTTAAACAGTAATTTTGCTAAATGTATTTTTTGTTTTAATCTTTTACTTTTATTGCTTTTTGGATAGTTTTTTTCTTATTTATATTATGAATTTATTTTTTTTGCTGCTTTTTTTGGTGTTTTTTAAAAAAATAAGATTTTTACTAAAGTTTATAGTAATTTTATAAAGCTTTAAATATTTAATATTAAATGCATACAGTATATTTTAATTAAAACTGTTTAAATTTTACTTTATTTTATGTAATTTTTATTTATAATTTTATTTGTATTTAGAAATTTCTTGGTAGTAATTATAGCTTTTGTTACTTATAAAATTTTATTTAATATGTGTATAACAAGCTTTTTACTGCTTGAATGTTTTTTTATCTTCGTTTTTTTGTTGATATTTCTTGCTTTATACTTTTTAGGTATTGGTAAATTTTAGACTCTAAATTTTAAAATAAATTTATAATGTATTAACCAATTTTATTTGGTTAAGCATTAACTATAAGACAATATTGTTAAGTTTTTAATTTGTAATACATTAATTTTGACCAGTAATTTTAATTTTAATTTATTTAAAATTGACATTTTTGTAGTTAGTATAAACTTAGAAAAATTAACCTTGTCTTTTATTTTTGTTTTAAAATTTAATTTGGAGAAGATTTTGCCAAAATTTTATTTTTTTAATAAATATATAGTTTATTTGTTAAAAAATAGTAGCTTTTAAACAAACTGAAATCTATACACGTTTATAAGTAATTTTATTTAATTAATATTAAAAAAACATTTTAAAAATAACAGGTTTGGTTTTCTTTGTTTGACAAATGTTGGTAAACCAGTTCTTATAAATTTTTAATATTTAATTATATTTTTTGTGTATTATTAAACAAATGGACAAAAAAAAATTTAGAATTATTATCTTTTTTTTTGTAAAAATTATTTTTCTGAAAATAACTATTAAATATTATTGTCTATTATAATTTTTCTAATTTTTTCTGGTTATTTAATATTTCACAATAGATACAATGCAATTTGAAGGGATGTTTTATCATTGGTGGTATAGGTTGTCCACCACCATGAAACCATGCTAAAGAAGTGTTTTGTAAAATCTGTAAAGTTGTTTCAGCAGAGAATAAACCTTGGGTCAATTGTAACGGCAATGATCACGTGCATATTGCAAACAGTTATCTTTGGCGTTTTCGATGAGAAAACACAATTAGGCAGAATGGCAATGTAGCTAAGCCTTAAAAATAATTTGTTCACCGACTTTAAAGCCCGGATGGATTTCGTCGAGCCATGTTTTGGTTTCGGATGCTGTAATGAAATGATTTGCGCGAAGGAATTCGCCAATCTGGGAACTTCTGGAAGAAGTAAGTTTGCGTGGGCGACCAGGACGATGAATATCTGGAATTTGGCAATTTTTGCAAAAATAGAGCAGTGACCATTTGCGCCAAAAGTACTTAATGGGCGTCATGGTTCGATTTTACAGAATGAATGGGTGATGGAAATAAATAAGAGATTGTACGACATCAGGAGTAAACAAAAATAACACATACGCGTCGGCTTTTTTTGGAAGGAGCGACAAGTTTTGCGAACAATGTTGACACAATTATTTTATTTGAATCTATTATATATCAGTTAAACATAATTGCTATTTTTTAAAGATAAAATAATAAAAAAGCTCGTTTTAAAAGAGTACAATGAATGTAATTTTAATTGAATCAATTATTTTTTTGTATAAGTATCCGAAGGATTTAAGACAAAGAGACTGACAAACAAAAATTCCTTATTACATGAAATAATGTACACTTTAATAGTGCATTTTACACTTTTATACAAAACAAAAAATAATTGACAGTCATTAATTAATTTAAAAAAAAACTATCTTATTTATCAATATTCTTTGGATAATATAAAGGTTTTTCATAGCTTTCTTTCTCGGTCAGTTTTATGTTGAATTTGTTTCTATTAAAGCTAAATTCTTCAGATTTTCAGGAATTCAGCTTAAACTGAATTAAAGCTATCAAAAAACTCTAGAGTAGAGATTAATGTTTTTTGTCTCCCAAATTAAAAGCTTAATTTCGATATGAATTATATAAAAACAAAATCATTCTAAAAATATTCTATAAAGATTGCCAACAAAAAGGAAATTAATTAGCCAAGTATAAGTGTGTGTATTAAGTAGCTATTACAATGATTAATGGATATAATGGATATCAAGTAGAGCTAAAACTTAAGCAGCAGCAGTAAGTAATAGAGTAATGGAATCGATTTGATGAGTTTGAAAACCAAAAGTAATAAGGTAAGGTTTTCAACTGTCCAAGAGAATTCTTTTCAAAATGTTTTTTATTTTTAAATATTAAATTCCAAATTTTCAAATTCCTCAAACATCAAAGGAAATTCCATATCACAGTCGTTGTGAGTGGGGTAGAAATTCTGGAAAAACGTGTCAGATAAAAGGTTCGTCGAATAATAAGGATCCTCGAAAAAATTTTGTTGATCAAAATATATATTAGGATCTTGAACAGGAGATTCTACGAAACTAGATTCAATAAATAAATCTGAATTTTGGGAAGAGGCCAAGGATGGTGGTGATGATGATGTGTCTCGAAATGATATATGCCTGAATTTAGTTTGTGAACTACCTTCCGTATACTTAAAGTCGGGATATCGTTGATGATGTAAATCAGCGACTTGTAATGCCAGATTTCGATAAATCTGTTTTTCATCATTTGAAGCTCTCTTCCAAAGTATCGAGGAAACTTTACATATTAACCGCATATTTTGAATGTTATATAGTCTTGCTTCATGCAATACATTTTTACGAAAAATGAAAAAGGCATTTTGAGGGCGTGGAGTTCGAATTTGACCATTTTTTCCAATTCGGGGAGTACCGACAAAATCTTCGGGGTTTTTTATGGATGGTGTAAGTATATTTGTCATGTTCAACATATTTAAAAGGATTGAAACATCATCGTCGAAATCCTGAAGATTTTCCATTATTTAAATTTGAAAAAACTTTTTTTAAAGAGAAAAAAGGAATATTATCTACTGGATTTTACTTTTGAATTATTTGAAAGTTAATGGATTTTGTCCGGGTGTAAACCAGGTTATTTTATATAAAAATCTATTGAATTATAAATAGCATTAATGACATAATTTTTTATTCATTAATCAACCCCGATGAGTTTTCGTGTGGTAACCCTTTTTTTTTGCGAAAATTACTCGATATAAAAAATGACTCACTTTTTCAGGTTAGAATCTTGAAAATTCTTCTGCGGCGCGTGATCAAAAATTATGAACAATCTTGCCACATTGTCTTTTAGTCTTTTTTGGGCATCCGATCAATTTTTCCTGACCCCCTTTTAGGCGAAGTCGACAACAGCGGGAAAATTTTTAGGCTGGATTATCCTGCAGGTCAGGAAATGTCTCGATCATCAAAATATAAATTTTTATTCGATTATTCGTATTTGTTTGGATAAAAGATGAAATAGAGTGATAATAAAAAAAATTGAAATATTTCAAATGGTCTTTTACTTTAAAAGTAACTTAAAAATTGTTCATTTTTAAGAAGTGCCACCTCAAGTTATGGATTACTTATACTGGTTGAAGAGCTACTTGAATTTATTATTATTATTATTATTATTATTATTATTATTATTATTATTATTATTACCGTAAAGTCCCGAAAATATGCAACCCCCCTCAAAATTTGGTCCAAAATTGATAACGTAGGGGTTGCTTATTTTCTGGACTTTACAGTATTCAAATCAATCAATCAATCACAAGTTAAGAAATGTTGATTTGATAAAATATTGAAATTAATATTTAAATAAGAAATTCCATATCACAAATGAATATGATCATTTGAGCTCATAAATGCCAACTTAAATTTAATAAAAATTACTTTTATTTGTTTATTTTTATGTTTATGTTTATATAAAATTTTTAAAAATTATAAACTAAAATTAATTAATTTATTATAAAAGTTTTTATACATAATTTAATTCTTTAATATTGTCATTGAAAATTGGGAGAAATATTTTTGCATGTAATTTATGAAAATATGAAAATTTATTATGATAAAATATTTTTTTTCATTTAAAATTTTTTTTATAAAATAAATGTTTCTGATAATGGAATATTAAAAATACAATTTCACATTGTAAAAAAGATAAAAATTCGAATAAATTTTTATCTTATTTAGATTTCCTTTTTTTAATATTATATTCTGACAAAATGCGATTAAAATCTTTGCATTTTTAATTATATATATATAATTAACCATTATTTTATTTAAATATTAAAATATAAAATGTAATGTTGTTTTAAAAAATTTCATTTATTATTAATAAGATATAATTTTTAGGGTTTTTTTTATTAATAGGTTTGAAGCTTTAAAACAAAGATTCAATACAGTACTTGATGTTTTAGTATTTCAAAGTAAAAAAAAAAATAGCTTATAATTTTTTCATTTGAAACTTTCAACTTAGAAATTAAAATAATAAATGATTTAATAATAATTTATTCACTTATTAAGCATTATTGAGGTAAGAATTTCACAACAAAAAATTAAAAGTTAGGCATAATAATCATGAAAGTCAAACTGATTTCGTAATTAAGGTTGAAAATTGAACTTTTAAGATTAATCGAAATATGAATGAGAAAATATCACAACTTTTAGTAGATCTATTCGGCTAGTGAGCCAAGTGTAGATCAAATGATTTATTTTGTCATAATTTATATCAACACTGTATGGTTTTTCCGGGTCAAAATATTAGGTAATTGTTTATTGTACTTGGAAAGAACGTTTAATTTCTAAAAATCTGCGAGGAAATTCAAAATTTCTGTTGATTCTGATCTTGCTGAAAAGAGTTTCCTTTGCAAATCTGCGGGAAAAAATTTGTCGGAAATTTTCTAAATGAAAATCATAAACAAATTTTGTAGATGAAATTATGATCATCGTTCACATTGTTTCGAAAGAAGAGTCAATTTTTCTAGGTGGAAATGGAGTTGTTTTTTTCAGAGATTTGTTTCTAAAAACCAATGTTGAAGATTTCTTTAGGAAGTTGTTTTTTTGTTATAGTTTGTTTTCAAGTATTCATAATCGTCAAATGGTTTGATGAGACCCTGTGAAGATTATTAGAAACTTGAGCAAAAAAAACGTCAAAAAATTAATAAATCAGATTTTTGAATTAGATCTATTGGGTAGGATCTAATTTCGAAAAATTTTTGCAAAATAAAATCTTTCAAAAAACTCACTTTTCATTTTCTTGCAATTTTCTTTCTAAGGCCTTAAGCCTATCATGCTAATAATAATGAAATTTTTCGCAATCAATGGGACTATTTTGAAAGTTTGTATTTTATTTTTGATTCGTGGTAAAATGAATGCTGATCTCTATTTATTCTTTGATGCTAGGTTTTCTATTAATAATGGCAAAATGTCTTGATATTTTGTCATTATTTAGCTCAAAATAAATAGCGTATCGTACCCTTACAATTAAAGTCTCGGAAATAAATAAATAAATAAATAAATCAATCAATCAAAAAAGCCATCATTCCGATTAAAGAAATCTATATTTAGTTTTAACAAATTGATTTGAATGAAAAAAGTTTTTCAAAATTAAAGGTTTAGGTGTGTTTCCATAAAAATTTTTTTTAAGCAATCAAAATTTTTTATTTTTGAATTTTTTTAGGCAAAAAGTAAAACAAAAAAAAGAATAATAAATAAAACAAAAGCTTCTGTGAAAATATATTTTTTTTTTTACATTAGAAATTTATCAATTTAGCAATTTAACGAAAAAATTAAAAAGGAATTTTCCAAGAATTTCAAGAAAAAAAAACAATGCGTTTATATTTCGATATTTATCCTACTATTCTGTTAAGGAAAACAAATTCGAATAAAAAAAAAGTGTTTTAATTATAAGTCAAGTAAATTAATTTAGTCTTTGTTTTAAGATTTTAATCAATAAAATAAAATTAAATAAAATAAAATAAAAAGTGTCAGGAACAATTATGAACTTGGTAGTAGAATTTCGATGATTCAGCAAAAAAAAATAAAAGAAATTGAATAAACAACCTCCTTTTTTTTTTCTCCCGATATAGAAGCCTGGGTAATTTTAATGTTAAAAATGAACATATCACACCAAATATAATCCAAAGTTTTTCGTCATTAACAATTTGTCATATCTCATGTTTACAAAATTCAAA
>JAAOMT010000678.1:504668-646554 GCA_016748015.1 Geosiphon pyriformis | reverse complement strand
CCCCCCCCCCCCCCAAGTAACAATTTCACAATATACAAAAGAAATTTCCGATTAGCTAACGTGTAATTTGTCCAAATCATATTACCTAAACTCAACAACAAAAGTTCTGAATATCGAGCTATCTCGATTACCCTCTCTCTCGTGTTTTTAGCAGGTTTCTATTAAATCGTAGTAATTATATCTAAGATTATGATCAATCTAATTAACTCTTGCCACTTCTTAAGTTTATTCCCCCTTAAAACTTCACGAAATTACGTCATATTTCTCATAAATAAAAAGGAGTTAGAAACAAGTTTAGGTTAACTATTTTGGTTAAATTATGTTGCCTGGAGCAAAGCAAGATTAATAGAAAATAATAATAAAAAGTTCAAACTTAGCTTTTTCTTCTCCCGAAACGTTTTTATTTTATTTTTACTTTTTTCACAGATCAATCGAGAAAATTTTTCTATCAAACAAGGTTATTGGTTTTCAAGCAAATATAGAATTTTCTCATATAACTTTATGAAATTTTTTAAATTTTTTGTTCCAGAAAACTTCTAATAATTCAATTACTTAAAGGACAAAAAAATAGAATTCTTCTAAAACTTTTTAACAAATATACCATTTTGTTTACTAAAAAAAATATTTCAAGATATGCTAAATTGAGTTGATATTTACAAACTACCCATTTTAGCTGAATCCATACCAGGTCAACTGCTACAGATTGAATATAATTTCTAGTGAAAAAATTTAAATTGGAATAACTAAGCATTCGAACAAATATTTACCCCCGAAAACTATGTGTGAAGCAAAAAAATCTCGGTATCTCTAACATGATCTGCTTCAAAGGTCTCTAGATCGATCAACAATGGCGATCTCTCAAATCTCGGATAATTAAAGCAGTATTTTTAAAATAAACAAGATATTAATATAGTAAAAGTGATTTGTTAAAGCACCAAATATTTTCTCGTTTTAAAATTGGAAGTTTAAAAAAAGATAAATTCCCAATATTGAAACACCAACAAAAAATATGAAAATTCTTTAGAGAGGGAAAGTTAATAATATGATCATTTGAAAAAACAAATTAGGCAATGGATTCGTTGATTGGATCACCCGCTGATCCAAATTTTGATTTACCTTTTATCTTTAAGAGTTTTTTGATTAAGCGATTAACCAAATTTTCCATAAAGAAGATTTCTCCCTATTCCACAATTGCCTATTTAATTATGATCGTAAATCATAGATTATAGGGATCACTATCTTGAAAATTTTTAATGATCAACCCCATGTGATCGATTGCTTTCTTCTTTAAAGGTGGGCATTTTTCAACTTATTTTGAAAGCACATTATTTCTAGATGGACAAAATTTTCTCGTTAGAAAATTGGATAGCTCAGCCGCAGTGACTAACAGTTATTTTGTTTTGAAAATAAAATAATAATAGACGAATATTAACTTTGATAGAAAACTTCAGGGAACTATTATATTAATACTATATTATTATTATTATTATTATTATTATTATTATTATTTATTGTTGTTTTTGTTGTTGTTGTCGTCGTTGTCGTTGTTGTTATTCTTGTCGTTGTTCTTTTTGTTATTATTGCTATTTTTATGTAGCTGAATATAAAAAAACACTACGATCTATTTTTGAAGTTCATTTTTTTCAAAAAGTGAGCAAATGAGAATTTATATAAAGGGAGTTAGGCTCCTGACAACTTCTAAAATAATTCTTATACAAGAATTTTTCAAGCAAAAAGAAAAAATAATATTAAAAATACGTAAATACTTGAAAATAATAAAATTCCTATTATAAAAAATAATTTGGTTTTCTCTCAAACTTACTTCTCATCTTTTCACAAAAAAAATCTCTGTAAAAATGGGTCAAACTCTAAATGATTTGGAAAGTGATGTCGCATCACTTATCAGAATGTTAAACATTAAAAACATCTTTCCTCCACAACTCAGAAACCCCAAAGAATTATTACCATCCCAACGTATGACAAAAAGGGGTATATTAAGACCTCCACGTCCTCAAAACGCATTTTTCATATTTCGTAAAAATGTTTTACACGAAGCAAGAATATTCGGTATTCAAAACATGAGATTGATTTGCAAAGCTTCAAGTTTCCTCTGGAAAAATGCATCAGATAATGACAGAAAACAATACAAAGATCTTGCAGAACAAGTTTCTACTTTACATCGAGCTCGATATCCAGGATTCAAATATACCGAGAGTCGAATAACTCCCACATTTAGACCTTATCTCTTCCAAAATACTTATCCTTTGTCAATTTCGACCTCCGTTTTTTCTAATCAAATGTCAAATGTTTCTACATCACCAAACTTGGGCGTATCAAACTTTTCTGTGAATGTCAAGGTTGATGATCATCAAACCGATTATTTGGCTTTCATACAGAGCTTCATGCCAGATTTTATATGTGAGACTCAAGATAACAGGGTGCACTTTGCCGAAGAGTTTTACCAGATACTTTGAAATACCAATGCCAGTGTCAATGCAATATGAAAATTCGTTTATTTGAATCTTTTAATTCAAATACTTTTGTATAGATACCCACACCTTTTTACCTTATCTCATTTTTGTTAAATAGTTATTTCAATTATATACCTTTTCAATCTTTTCTTTATCTCAATTATATAATATATGAACTTTGTCTGAGAGTCGCCCTAAGGAGAAACTAAAATAATATTAACATATAAATAATTTTTCATCTGCGAAATAAATTTTGAGAACTTGTATAAATATTTTATACTCATGAATGAAAATATTATGAGTTTTTTCCATTTTAACGATTAATTAAAATTTTATTAATTCACAAATATACGTGTGGATATGGTTACTATAAAAGATTGTGTTTATGCTTCTATTACGTTAACCTTTATAACATCCGCTATTCTATTGAAATAATTAACGTAAATTGCGAAAATAAATGCCCACTTTTTTTCTCTTTCCTAATCTACTTCTCAAAATGATGAGACCACCACCAGCATCATCTCCATCCCTCCTTCTTCTCCACCACCTCTGCAATTAAGAAAGTTTATCTCTAAGCTCAATTCCCGACATAAAAGTTCATCAGTGATATCGACTCTGCCATCAAGCCGTAGTGCTCTCTCAGAAATTCCCATTAATCACCGTAACCGTCTCTGTCGTTTCACCTTCGGCCTCCACGAATATATCTTCTCCCTCCATTCTGCAAAACTCGTGGTTCTCTTAAACGATGCGACTTCTGACGTGCACAAACTCTTTCGGGATTTTCTTGCGTCAACATAGTTTTCATCTACTGCATGAAGGAAATGAGAGCCTCTCGTTACTGAAGAGAACGCAAAAACAAAAAATATAAGGGAAAGGAAATAGCAACGCGTGGCAAACGCCAGAAGACCAAAGATACTCTTAAACGTACACTATTAATCGAGGTGTATCCGAATCATCTCCAAAAGCAGCTCTTAACGTGATGGTTGGGCTTAATTAAATTTGTTTATAATACTGTTGTCTACTCCCAAATCTATCCATCATAACAGGCTTGGATAAAGTCTCAATCCAACAAAGATAAACTTAAGCTTTATAAAGATTTTCGGGCAGGAAAAGATGCTAATGAATACGACAACAAGACGAGAAACTCCGATATGGAGTGAGCCCAAGTTCATACGGACTGTTGTGCGTCTCGGAATTTCGTTTCGGGGTCACGGCAAAGCAAATATAATCGATGAGGCAATTGACAAAGATTGATCGCTAGGGAAGAAGTAATTAATCATAATTCCAAATCGGCAATTTGCACACAGAATTTTTCGAAATATGCATTTATATGTCACTTATCCCCATAATCTGTCGATGCTTACTACACATCGTTAAAAGCCTACCACTATTCTGGATAATGATAAGCGTGCTTTGTGGCCTCTTCATTTCGAAAAAAAGAGGCATAATAACAAGTGACCCAATCCACACAAGACTACATGTGATGGCAAGCTCACTTATTATCGCTAACTGATGGGAAGTTTGCCTGGGTATCCGAGACCTTCGCGAAACCCAAACTAATGACACTTTTCATGCAATTTCCATTGATCCTGGCATTCGTACACCATTCACCTGGTATTCTCCCTCAAAAGGAGTAGGCAAAATCGGGGAACATGATATTGGATGCATTGTTCGTCTTTGAACCTAGATGGACAATTTGATATCATGAAAAGAAAAGTTCCACACATTCAACCTCCAAACGTAAAAAGAGTAAGGCTAGAGACTTTGATAAAGCGGTGGCTATGCGGCAAAATATTATGTGCTACAAAGTAAAATTCACATAAAGGCAATTGCATTTTTTATTTGTGAATTCGATTCCATCATCATCCCGTCATTTGAGGTATCTAACATGGCAAATCGAAAAATAAGAAAAATTACACGAAAAACGGTCCAAAAAAGGCATGGTTGGGCACACTATCAATTTTGCCAACGTCTAGTAGCCAAAAGCAGAAGAATTTGGAGTGTATATTATTGCCCAGAATGAAGCTTATGATTTCTCTGGGCATTGCTTGAGGGAGCCTTGATTCTCTCCGGAGATCATAGTAGCCTATTATTGATGTATTACAATCAATCCGATGATCTGATCTACATTAAATTTAGATTTGCAATTTAAAGGTGAGGTCAGATTTACTCATTGTGTTGATTCTTGGCGTTTTCTATTATTTTTGTATAAATAATTTCTCCATCAGGCCCATTTCTCATTCTCCACCTTTAAAATAAATAAGATGCCCTATGGTCAGCTTGTAATCACTGTTGGTAGGTATGAATTTAGCTGGAATTAAATGCATGCAATTTTATTTCGAATGTAATTTTTAATCGGTCATGATTTTTTTGAAAGTTGATGCGAAAAATCTCAAGGACACCGACATTTTCAGTGAGTAGGATTTGGGTTGAATTTTTGGCCAAAATCTCAATTAGTCCAACCAAACCATCAAACGCGTTGAATACCATTCTTAAGGCTATCTCTTATTACGATGTGGTATTTAATTATTTAGGTAAATCGGATCCTTATGTCACATTGTCAATTGACAAGACGCACAAACAAAGGACTTCGACGAAACAGAATGCGGGGAAAAGTGCCTCATGGAATGAAAGCTTTACCTTGTAAGTGATCACGTTAAAGTATTTTTGGGCACTGTGTATTAGGCACATGACTAATAATCCTTATTGCTGAAAATATTTAGTAATGTCTCCGAAGTCAGCAATGAACTTTACCTTGATGTATACGACCAGGATATTTTGAACGATGATTTTATAGGCAAGCAAAACATTATTTCTCTACATTCCTTTGAAATGCCTTATTCCACCTCATAATAGATCAAAGTATAATTTAATAACCTAATAATACAAAATTTTCAAAGGCAGAGCCGTTATTGACTTGAGACCAGTGTTTGAATCTGGTCATATTGAACAAAGGGTTGGAATCAAAGAGTCGAATGGCAGAGCGGCTGGAGAAATCCACTTGATTTTAGCTTTTAAAAATCAGGTAAACGAGACTTCTGACAAGATTTTTACTAGACCCTAGCTGAAAAATGCTCTATATATATTATTTTCTAAAAGGGTTCGACAAGTTCTACCGGAGCTATCTACCCTCCGACTTCGGGTTTTAAAAAAACTGAGCACAATCAACAGTCAGGGTATGTAACAGGACTATCCCCTTATCAACAACCACCGTCGATTGGTGTTAATTCCTCTTCCTCAGGCTACCCATTGCCTGGCAGTGGTGGTTTCCCAGATGCAGGATTTTATGGGGGAAACCCCAACGCTGGGTTTGTCCAACCTCCAAGCAGTTCTCCGTACAATCCACCATCCCCACAACACTATGGTGCCCAAACAACTCACCAATATAGTACTTCTGCTTATCCTAGCCAAGAGCCTGAAAAATCTGAAAAACTTGAGAAACCCCTGAGCGAAGGTCCTGGTTGGATGGTAATTCATTTTCAAAAGAAATTTATTCGAAAATTCAAGTCTGTAATTAACTCTTAATATACTGTGGCCGTTGACATTTAAAATTTTATCATTATAGACTACAGCTGGTATCGCGGCAGGAGCTGCAGCATTAGGTTTTGTCAGCGGAAAAAAATTTGAAGAACATCATAAAGATCATAAACTCGAGCCCGAAAAAAACAAACCTGAAAAATACAAGGAAGAACCTAAGAATCATCGAGGAGATGATTCTTTCTGGCAATGATATCGAAGTTTAAAAGCATTCAGTCAAATCTTATCAGAAAAAAGTACACCCTAGGACAATGGGTATTAGGATATTTTACCACTTAATTTTTCCAAAATATAGATTCAAATTTTTAGCTGAATTTTGATTATCCTAATATAAGAAATCTTTATTACGCGAGCCCTTTATAATTTCATAACTCAAATTTAGAGAAATATATTTATAAAACAATAAAAACACAAACTTATATCTCGTAACATAAGTGAAAAAATGTTTCACCATTAGAATCATTATTTAAACGACTTGATTATAGAAAATCTTGATCTTTCAAAGAATTTGAGTAAACTCCTTACTTTAAATATTGAATTTTTATGGAAAAGCCATTCATTTTAATGATGCTTTTAAAGACATTGAAAGTTGAAAAAAATTGTTATAAAATGTCCTTTTCAGGACTTATTTGATCAAATATTTAAGTAAAAATGGTTTAAACAATACTTTTCTTGCCTTAAATCAATGTTCTCACCAATATTGGCTCTGACGTCAAGCGCCAAGGGCTTAAGACGCTTCATCTACCGCATGCAGGGAAGCAGAGCCGCTCGCTACTAACGAGAACGCAGGAAAAAAAAAGTGTAAGGGAAAGGCAACAGCAGCTCATGGCAAACGCCAGAAGAGGAAGGCATCCCCAACCGCACGTTGCTAGTTAAGATGCATCCCAACCACCCTCAGAAGCAGCTATTGAAGCGATGGATGGCTTGACGAGATTTGCCTTTAATACTGTTGTGAAATGGAACAAACCGAGTCGCATTATTATCAAATAAGATGTTATCATGGCAACAGGATGGTTAAAACCTAGACGTGTGTTCAAAGATCTCTTCTTTTTGATGACGTTCAGCTGTCCGAGGCAAATTTTTTTTGCAAATTCATAGTCTGTCTTGGATGTTCGTAAGAGGTCGCTTAGTCTCAGCTCTTAAAATCTCAGACGAAACGATTGATCAAAGCATTGTTTGCACAAAAGGAAGTTATGCACAGCAAACAAGGTCCATCAGCGCATCTTTCTTTCAATCTCGTAAGGCACTCCATCACATCATGACAATTCGTACTCAGAATTTTGCCAAGTTATCTTGGAATCACTTCTATATATCTTACCTTCACACTCCAGCAATATATGCATATGCACATCGACACAAGGTAACGATAATAAATTTTTTTACATGTACTATCGCCTCTCTAATTTTAAAAAAGCGTAAAAATACAAGTGGCCCCATCAAAAGGTGTAGACAAGATTGGCAAACATTCTATGGACATATGGTTTGCATTTGCAAGTACTTGAATGATCTCATTTGCAAAAAGGATAAGTTATTAACAGCCTCCTCAAAACAAAAGAATAAAATGACTCGGTGACTCGATAAGGCGATCTTTCAGATGCTGCGAAAGTTATACGTCTGCAAAATGAAATTCGTCAGAAATCAGTTAGATTCTTTACCCGCTAATTCGATTCCATTTTCATTCCTCCTTTTGAAGTGTCGGACATGATGAGTCACAAAGCAAGAAAGATTACACGAAAACTCTCCCGAAAATGCTTTAATAGACGAATTATCGTCTTAGATAACGCCAGATCAGCAAGGCCGGTTCGTGTTATTAATTTACACATCCAAATAATCGGAGGGTCCGAAGTGTACAAAATGCCGTGATTGTGGAATTGTGATAGATAGAGATGAAAATGGCGCCCAGGAAATAATAGCAATGCTTAGTATTGTTTATTATTAATGTGTTACAATCCAATTCATAATCTCCAAGTTATTAATTCTTGCTTGGATGAACATTCTATATATTAATTTTAAATTGAAAGGTTTCAAATCTTTTGCTAAAAGTTGGGCATAGAAATGCAAGCATAGTTTGAAATCAAATGTTATAGAACTCACATATTTGGCAAAATTTTTCTACCATTTATAAATTTTGAATTCCCACGGATTGAGTTTTCCTAATCCATGAAAATTCATTTTCATGATAAGCTTTAAAAGGCACGCAATCTTAAGAGATAAGAAGATTTTGAAAAAGGTAAACAGATAATTTCTGTTGTGTTACGGCTAGAAAGGCTTTTTGAAAAAGAGATTAGAGTTTTGTTCTACGTAGATAAAACGGTAAACTTTATTTAAGGTTTTGATGTGTCAAAATATTAAATCAGATCTTACTTTTTTTTGCTTGGTGTCTCGTATAACTCTTTTGAAATTTCAAAGAATCGAAGAGGTTTTCTCGATCTTTATTCCTTAAAAAATTCAGTAAAAAGATGAGGTGATTTTTTTTTATTCAACCAGTGATCTTTGAATCAAAAATTTTTGAGGGCATTGTCCTAAAACTTCTCCTTTATTCTTTGAAGTGCCGAGACACGAGATTTTTTAGTAGGGCAGATAGTTAATTAAACCTTGATTCAAATTCTGAAATAGCTGGTGTTAATTATTTGTGTAATTTCGTTATTACATTATTTATGAATATGGGATAGTCATTTAACTGGAAAATGGAAATTCCGATTGTTAAAGGGAGTTATATATAAAATTTCTTTTGGAATAATTATAAAACAAGTTCCCCTATCGACCGAATCAAGATAAAAAATTAGGAATTAAAATTCTATGATCAAAAAGCCCGCCATTGAATGTCAAAATTACAAAAGGTTGCAAAGATCTGCTGAATGGGATTAAGTATTTTGTTGTTAGACAGACAAAAGAGTTTTGTTTCTGGTAATGAAACAATATTGACACTTTTTCACAAAAAACAAAAAGTAAATATCATAACAAATGGGTAAGTTTGGGAAAGGCAGTTCATAATAAAAATTTGTAATTCAAGAAACAAAAAAATCAAAATTAGCCCTTCTAGAACGAGAAAGCTGTTCTATGTGTGTAGTTTAAAGTGATGTATTTAAAACTGATTATTTTGAGGAAATGATTTGTAAAACTTAAAATCGTTTCCAGTAAATCTTTGAAGGTGAATTGATGATGATTATTTTAACTTGAAAAGGACTATTAAAACACTAACCAATTACATGTCTTTTATATATGAAGGCCTTAATGGTTAAAATTTAATCGCCTATCTTAATTCAAAACCTTATGGATAATAATTATTCCGTATTCAAAAAAATCTTTCCAATCAAATAGGCTAACTTCTCCCAAATATCTATGTTTAAATATAGCTTTTTAATGTTAAGTTCGATTACACATGTGGATACAAATGCGATGTGGATTAAATTATCCTGCAGCCAAAGATCTTAAAAATTGAAATGAAAAGCAGAAAATGAATTTCCGAAAATCAATTTACATACATCAATGAGAATATTTTAGGTAACCGGAGTCATTTGGCTTTTGCCTCCAAAAAGCATTCATTTCCGGGTGTCAAACCAGAAAAGGTTTCATAGATTACGCATTCTTTCATTGATTTCTTAGAATTTTCTATTATTTTAGCTTTATTAAAAAGTTTGTAATCAAAAGATTTCTCTATTTTAATAAATTGAAGAGAAATCACGAGTCCTTTTTAGAAAATATAAATATGATGATTAGGAAAGTAGATTGACCATCATTTTGAATAATCTTTTATGCTTCTTTACCCGCTGTCCAAAAAAACTTTCTTTGTTACCTACCATTAAATTGCCAAAGGGAACATAAAAATGTCTGAGACAGACCTAAAAAAAATTCAAAAACACTTTTGTGTCCTCTCCGAAAATGATTTAAAAACTCAGCTAAAATCAAAGATGAATAGTCCAAATTCTTTGATAAATACAAATTCAAATAATTCTAGAAACATGTCACCGCGAAACGGAGAATTGGAAATAGAAAATAGAAACCCAGCAACACACAATTCAGAGTTTAATCAATCTTTTAATTCAATCCAAAGCTATATCGGGTCTAATACTCGTCAAGAAAATTCCTCCTTTGGTTTAGACTTATCTTTGAGCTTTTCTGAAGTCCAAAATTTGAGGAACACGAAATCATCTACACAGACATCACCAATTTTTGTTCGGAGACCACACCCTCCATTGCCAAATTGTTTCTTGCTGGTACATCCTTGAAATTTTTGATGACTTTAAAGAAGAAAATCAAAATTAAAATCATTCAAAGGAATTTTTCAACTGTTTTACGCAGAGCATAATTTCGTCACTTGGTTTTCGCTGATGGCTAAACAATTGAAAATTTCCTTTTAACTAATATTTAAAAAAATACTAAAAATGAAATTTAACTATAAGTCTTTATTTAATAATATAAACTGTGATTATCAAAAAATTTCTTGTAAAAACTTTTTCAAAAAAATACTAATAGCTCTTTTTGACTTCAATGAAACAATTTATAATAAAAAATATAGTCTCGTAGAATTGAAAAATCGTTTGGTTTCATACACAATTTTTCTTATTTATTAGGCTGAAAAGATTATAATCATATACAACAACAAATTTTCATTATTTAAGAATCCTAAAGGACAAAAAAATCAATTAAAGTATTTAAAAATTAGATATGAAAATGATACAAATGATAGCTTTGAGAAAATTATATTGAAAATGGATTTTTAGTTTTAGCAAGGAAAGTACAATATGAAAAAGTTATTATAAGAAAGCAATTTTCAAAAATTAGTCAACTGCATTTCTCCAAAACTAATTTTCCTTATTGATTTCTAATTTTAGATCACTTTTAGTTTTATTTTTTCTATGCCTCAAAGTTTCTTTTTTTTGGGAAATCTGAATTATTTAGTTTTAAATAATCTCGTAATAAGAGAAAGGAGAAAATTTCAAGAAAATATATATTACGCATAAAACTTGCAGTATCAATTATCGGTTAATCGATAATTTTCATATTTAAAAAAGTATATGTCATCAACTCTATCTATCACAATAATTTTCTAAAAGCTAATATTTGTTCTTAAAATAACTTTTTTTGTTAATACATTTTCAAATGATTGTGACCTTATCAAGACTTTTAAATAGTGATATCATAGGGGGGCAGGTTATTTTGTTTCAAATCAATCTTATTTCTAATTTCTTGAATTCAAAGTAATACACAAATTCTGATTGTACCAAAAAAAATTTCATCTACCCATTTGTGTTTCTTACCATTGATGCATAAAAATATACAACGCATACGAACTTCCAATTCTGCAGAAAGCCGTTCTAATATTGAAACAGGATAGAAAATATTCCAATTACTAATTATTATGGCTACAAAAATATTAAATTCTTGATCCAATTAAAAACTTTTCAGCTATCAGATTAATATTGCAACAATAGTGATTCTTTGTAATATTGTTAAAAATTTGAGCTGGCTTTTGAAAATTCAAGTTGATATGAAACAACGGAGAATGCATATCATATTAAAAACTAGAGCAACTGAAGCCAATTAATAGTTTGATTGCGATAAAGATTCTAGAAGCAATGATTTTAATTTATTTCCAGGCATTTGAAAAAAAAAGGATCTATGACAATGGTTAAAAAATTTGAAAAGTCAATGGATTTTAAGTTTGAAACTGATACCTTATTTGATATTTTGTTTAACTGAATCTAGTCCCCATATTAAACAGATTTCAAATTCAAACTTATCAAAATATGCATATTTGATGATATTATTTATATACCAAATTTTTGCCATTAATCCAATCAATTTTGAAAATTGCTATCACTTACTGTTGCTTGATAGAGCTATTTTTTTAGAAAACATGGTATTATATGCTACCGAGACCTATAGCATTTCATATGAGAGTCTAGATTGGAAAGACTTTAAGATAAATTCAAATACCCTTTAAATTTTATAAAATTTTTTGCCTAAATTCAAACCTGTTAATAATTAGTTATTTTGTTTCTATATTAAACCTAGTTGCAAAATAATGACTCCTTTTTAAGTGTATAATATTTTCTGTTTTATTTCATCAATTTTGTGTTCAAGAGGAAATAGCCACTGGTTTTCACAAAGAGAATTACATATTTTAACTTGGAAACATCTGCGCATATAGCTGTTACGAGATACTAAATATATCAATTAGGTCGTTTGCAGAGCTTAAAAGCTTTGAGATTAGCTTAGTCAATCTAAATGGTAAAAATTTTGCAATTCTGATATCTATATTGAGGAGAGTACAAATAAGAACCAAAGTCATGCAAATTGAATAGATTATATTGGCCTATTATAATAAAAACTTTCTCAGAGAAGAATATACACAATATTTTTTATTTATTTTTATTTTGGAAATATTCGATTTTTTCATACAATAAGATTTGACATCAAAAATCCAATGTTTTAAATACATATAAAAATTCATCGAAAGTATTTAAGCTTATATTTAATGGGAATGAAAGATTCGTATTTAGTTTTAAATATACTTAACATTTAAAATCCAAAGAAAAAATAAAAGCTCTTAGAAAGGAAAATTTAAATTTCTCAAAATGAATGCTTTCATCTATCTCTTTATAGACAATAACACATAATTCTCCAAAAATGTTTCATTTAAATAAGCCTGATTCATTTTTATTAAATAAAATTAGAGTTCTTTTGCTAATAAGGATAAAAGCTTGTACAGTCGACTCTGGCTATAACGAACCAGCTTATGCCGATATCTGGCTATAATGAACCAGATTTGTGAGAACCGAATTTTTTATAATTAAGTCAGCTGGTTATACCGTTCGGGTGGTTTTGAACATGATTGTCTAATACAGTAACTTGACTATTAGTAATCAGTCATGCAAAAGCGTGGCTGACACTTTTTTCTCCTTACATCGTTTCTTCCATAAAACTTACAACTTACCAATAGATTAAGGTGTCTTTTCTCATTTCGAGGCGTTTTAAAAGTTTTTTTATCATTCTAAAACATTTTTGACAGGTATTTCAGCCTTGCAAAAATATATAGAGTATCTTTAAATGCACATTCAAGTTTTGTGCTATATGGTGATTTTCGTGTATCTTTAGTTTCATGCACATGATAATCGGTGTAACAATTAAAAATAAGGTAAGAAATTCTCATCTTATATAAAGGAAAATAAAAATAATTAAACTCAAAAAAATAAATATGAATATTAAAAAATTAACTATTATGTTTTTAATTTTTAAGATAAAATCAATTGAAAGCTGAGTAATAATATTTTTTATTTTTATTTTTACTAAATTTTGTTTATTAAATAAAAAAAATAAAATTCTTGTTTTTTTTAAGCTACAGAAATTGCGGGTTTTTTAAAATAAAATTATAATTAAATTTAATTAATTATTTAAACCACTTATTTAATTTAGTATTTTTTAACTATTTATTATGCATTTATAATGCCATAACAGAACAAATTAATGTTTTAAATATCAAAAAAATTTTCACTTGTTGCATATATTATATATACATATACTTTAAGATTGAACAAAAATTCTATAACATTACATTCATATTAAAAAACTACAAGATTAAAAAAAATTTTATTAACAATTTGTGTTCTATTTATTAACACCAAAAATTAATTAAAGCCCATTTTGAAAATGTAATTTCAAATTTTTTAATGCTATAAAACTTTGGATATTATATATAATTTACATGTTGCATTTAATCACACTTTATAATTACTAATAATAATTAAATTAAATAATTAAGTAATTGAATAATAAACAATTAAAATAATTTAAAGCATAATCGATTAATAATTCATAATTTTATTTATTTATTTTTTTGATATATTAAGCCTAATTACTATCTAATATAAGGTTCTAAATTAAATATAATTCACGCATTTTTTATATGTGACTAGATATATGCTTAATTTAGACTAAACTATATTAATTCTAATAAAACTTCATTCTAAAAAGACATTTTATGCATAAAAGCAACCAAAATATTATTATTTATAATTATACTACTTATTAATTTGATAGTCTTATTTGTATTCAACTTGATATTAAATATCTAATGTTTTTAAAAAGCTATTATCTAAAAAATATATCTTAATTAACATTAACAACAAAAATATTTATATTATTATTTTTAATCTTATTTTCTACTTCAAATTTAACAATATTTTACTTATATTACCAAAAAAATTTTTAAAAACAGAAGTTTTATCTTATATAATATAAACTATTTTCTTCAATTTAGTATACAAAACAAAAAAATTATTAATAATAAAAAAAGCCAAAGTACTAATAAATTTAATAATAAACTAAACCAATAAGATTAATTTAATTAAATCAAATTTCAAAAAAACCAATTTAGACCCAACTACAAAATTAACTATATTAGCAGCAGTAATAGCAACCAAAAAAACAGCAGTTAAAAAACCAATAGAACAAAAATCTTTATATAAAAATAAGCATTAGTAAAATAAAATTTAAAAATCTTGAGACTAATTACAGATTTGAATAAAGATTTAAGAAGAAAAAATAGAGACATTTTATAATTTAAATCCAAATAATCTAAATCTTAATATTTAAAACAGTATCAACATAACTAATATATTAAATAATATAACCAAACACTAATTCAAACTAAGATTGACCAATGTGTTTCTATTATTATTGTTTAAAGTAAAAAGTTTTTTTTATTTATAGTAATAATAGAGCTAAACATTATAATTAATACAGATAATACAAAATTAACAAAAAAACCAGAGATATTAAAAACACCAGAAAAAAATTTTTAACACTTTAAAAAATTGCTATTAATTATAGCAAAGAGTCAAAGAAGTTGTTTTTTGATTATTTTAATCATCTAAGCAGCAATAAAAAAAAGTAAGACTTTTAAAAAAAACAAAAATCATATTAAAATTATTTTAGGTGAGTCTTTTTAAAAAAAGAAAAATTTTTGAACAAAAAAAAAGTGATCTAAAATCAACAAAAGACTGGCTAATTACTATTTTTTTTAAGAGAAGTGTTTTTACAAAGTATTTTTGCATAGCTTTAATAATTGTAAATGCTTTATTGATAAAAATATTACCAGGTGTTTCAAAAAATAAAGGAATTACAACTTTTTTACTTTTTGTTATGATTGTGATCATAAAAATACAAAAGAAAAAGAGTATATATAAATTATAAAAAAATTTATTTTTTGTTAAACAATACAATATATTACTAATATAATAAATAAAAACATTATTTTCAGAATTTATTTATAGTATCTGTATATTAATTACAAAGCTGGCAGTCAGTGTATTGTTGTTTATAATTATTTTTTATGTATTTTTATTATTTATTATTATTTATTAGAAATATCAATGATTATATTTTTAAAACAAACAGTTTGTTTAAATATTTTTATTAGTTTAATAATAGTTTATTGGATTTAAAAAATAACAAATACATGTTAAATGAAATTATTAAAAAACAATTAAAAAACAATTAACATACCTTATAATAATAATATATTAATTAAAACTTATTTTTCTTAAAGTTTATATTAACAATTTTCAATAATAATTAATTTTTTTAATTAAACATAAATTTTCAAACATAAATAAGTAAAAATTGTTTAAAATTTAAGAAATCTAATAAAAAACATAGTAGCAAATACAATTGTAAATAAAAGCAAACATTAATTTATTGTGATTAAAATTTTTATATGTTGGTATTTATATGTGAATTAAGGTTAGTTAAATTTTGACATTTAATCAAATAGTTTTAACCGAAATAAATTTCTCAAGAAGGCTAGTCAATTTGATATTTCATGAATAATGACAATATTGCAATTTGATCAATTATTACTTAGATAAACTTCAAAGAATTGAAATCTTGTGTGAAAACTTTAAAATGGTGTCCTGAGATAATTTGTCGATCTTTGTGGTACACACTTTTATTATGATGATCTTAGAGTTAAAAAACAACCAACATATCCCCCGCTTTTTACAAAAAAATCTATTTTAATACAAATTATTTTTCATCAGAACATCCAGAATCAGTTTAATTATTATGGTTTTTTTACTATTAAATAAAATAAACCCGTGTGAGTAATTCCTATACCTTTGTAGTTTAAAATAAATGGTATAATTTACAAATGCTTGATGTCCAATTATGATAAGTGTTCAAATCTTTAATTACCTGAATTCGATACAAGCAAGAAAGCTTGTTATTCCAGGTGATTTAATTGTTTTTTCAATGTTGTATCGCAAGCTTTCTATCTACGTTAAGTTCTACTCTGTTATTTACAATTGCCAAAGTATAATAATAGTTATATTAATCCGAATTAATTATTCCAATTAGAGGGACAATTTTTCATATTTTTTAAATTCTCACGAAAAAATGTTGATTCCTTTGTTAGTTAGTATTTAGAAACGTCTCCTAATCTTTTTTATTGTTGTAAAAGGCAAAAAAAAAAAGTTTTCAAAACGAAAATCAGAATCGAGCGATTTTTTAGCATCAAATTTCTTAAAAAAACACCTTAATTCAATTAACAATAAATGGTTTTGAAATTAAAAGATTTTTAAATATTACCAAATTGTTAAATAATCAATAATTATGGTCTGAAACTATGTTTCTCGCCTTGAGCTTAATTAATCAAATCAATTATAAACATAAAACAAGTAAACAAACATAATTAATATGCAATATACTTTGAAATCATACATCTGACTTATTTTCGGAGGAAAAAAAGTAAAATTTTGGTTTGCGCGAATGAGTTTTTTTCAATCTTTTGATAATTTAAATTCGAGACTTCATCTCTATATTATTAGCAATATTTTCAAAAAAAAAGGTTGCAAAATCGGAGAAAATAGGCTCCAATTGGAAGAAAAAGAAATTCAAAGTTCATTGAAATTTCGCTTTTGGGTAGCGAAAATTTAGTTTTTAGAATACCCACTTTATGCATTTATTTTTTAGACTACTCACTTTATGTGATTTATTTTTTAGAATACCCACTTTATGTATTTTTTTTTCAATAAATTAATTTAGGAACAATATCGATGTGTTCCAAAAATAAATGTTCCTTATTTTTTTCTTTCAATCATTTAAAAGGATCATCATAGCAACAAATTTACCCCTCATAAAACCTTTCCAAATAGAAAATTAAAAAAGGTAAAGTATTGTTTGTTGGCTCATATCATGTACTGTAAAAAAAATTTTACTGCAAGAAACTCTTTCACTTAAAAAGCCTTTATTATAAAGCTTCACCTTAAAACTATTAAAAAACTATAAATTATTTAAATTTTTCTTCGAGAAGAATAAAACTAACTAATATTAACTACCCTGCTGGATTTAAGTGGTTAATAGTTCCTAACATTTAATATATTAAAACCATTTCTTTATGTTCCAGAAACAATTTAAAAAAGCTCAATTAAATTCGATTTCTAAACAGACTAAATAATCTTTTACAACACACATTTCATCATGATATCGTAATAAAACCTAACTGGATTATTGAAAGAAAAAAATCATTCAAAGCTAAAAGAAGCTAATCGAAGATGTTTTTCGGAATTTCGAAATCATTTTAAACCAAATCTAGATATCTCTTCAAAATTCTTTTAAAAAGATTCTTGAGGAACAAACAAATATTTGTTATCTAAAATAATCATATAAATGATTTTCCTTAAATTATATTGATTGGGTGCCGAATTTTTTTTGTTTTCATTTGCATGATCCAGGCCTGTAAAGACCCATTTTTTTTTTAATTAGACTCACTTGAGACTTTATAAAAAATTATGCTCGAATTTCTTTCATCTAAAGAGTCTTTTGAAACATTGTAATTTCAAGTCAACTAGCCAAAAAACCCACAATCATTAGATTTTTGGTTCAAAAGTACAAATGGACCATTTGGAACTTTGTGTCACCTTTTGTCAGCGATTCACGTAATTTCAGAATCAAACTCACCTACTTAAAAGAAGCTCAAGCTGAGAAAAATTATATTTTACCTTTAGATTTATTTTCAATTTTTTTTTAATTTCAACACTCTTTCTCTCTAAAAACTTAATATCGACTCGATATGTTTTCAAAATGCAATATTCGTCAAAAAAATTCTCCCCCTCAAAATCATATTCGTAATGGAGATGATATTCGTAATAAGTGGATTAAGGTTATTAAAAATCCAAATTGTTGCAATGTTTATTCAGTCGATCGTACAATGTTTAACAATAGCTTGATAAACCGGGAAGATGAAGAAACATCTGGAGAATTGGTAGAGCAAGCTTTCGACAGGGAATCAAACGAAACAAACCAAAACAATCCGAACAATGAATTACAAATTTCAAATTCCGATTTAAACACAACGCAAGCATCTAATATGATAATGGTTCGAAAGTTTTGTTGGTCAAAAGATGTTCAAATAAATGCGCCATCCCAAAAACATTACGAAAAAACTCAATTATTATTAATTCATCCTTGAGTTTTTGAAAATCCTTTTTATCATTTCGAAACCTATATATATTGTTTTCCTCAGAAAGAAAAAATTTATTATTTAAATATATAACTTTTTTTGAAACTTTTACTTTTTTTAATCCAATTTTGTATATTTAAAGTCAAACCAAAATTGAATACAATTTAATAAGTTTTGAAAGAATTTTTTTGAATTTGAAATATATATTGAACAAAAAGAATATCTTAAAGAAATATTCTCCAAAAAAAAAAACAAATACATTCAATTTGTCTATTTATTTATATATATTAATCTTATCATAAATGCATAAATTTTTATTTTATCTAATGTTAATTATCTACATTTAACATATTTAATCATTAATCTGATTATTAATCTTTTTAATAAATATATAAAGTTTTCTTAGAACTCAAAGATTCTTACTCACCAAAAGATAAAAGTATTTCATTTTGTTATTGAATCCTAAAATGCACAAATTATTTTTTAACCTTTAGATAATCAAAAAATTTGTTGAATTCTTAAACTCAATTATTTTTGAGACTGATTTCATTATTAATATAAATTTTTTATAATTAATCTGCTCCCATAATCTTTATCTTTTTATTGGTTCTCAATCTAGATATATTGCGAGGTATTAAGTACATGCAATAAGTACACAGACTTATGGTAACACAAACTTTATCTGCTATAATAAGAACAGAATTTGTAAGATCCAAAAATAAATATCAAAAAGTAAACAATCAAAATCTGTCGATACAATACATTTTTGAATGTTTGTTTACTCAAAAGAATGATTTAAATTTTTGACCTATTTTAAATTTTTAATTTTTTTAAATTTAACTATTATTGGTTTATATTAAATATAGATACCATATCAAAGATTTAGGTTTAAACCATTTTTATTAAAAAAAAAAAATGAAATTGAAATCTTTATTATTGAAAATTTTTTATAAGAAGAGAATATTAAAAGAGCGTTCTCTTAGTTTTTTAATTACGGAAAAAAGAGGTTTCTCTCAAAACTTTTTCTCTTATTTGAAAGTAAAACCCGTGGCTTTTCAGTTAGCTTCAATCTCAGTCATTAATTCAAGATTCAAGATTTTACAGGCTAAATCAAATTATTTTTTTATTGTGGTAAAAATAATTTTTAATGATGAACTATGTTTGATATAAAGTGAATTAATCAGATTTTTAAAAATCATATATAATATTTCAGAAAATTAAATTAAAGATTACGAAAATAAGAGGTTGATAGAAGAAAAAGATAGTAATAAAAAAATTGTTTCGTTACATTAATGGCAGAACCATCTATTATTACTAATTTTTAAATAGCAGAAAAATAATTAATCAGGTTTTTTATATGAGAAAACTCAATCTGTACATTCTATCGAAGCGAGAAAAGATGAATTGAATAGTCTAAAGTGTTAATAAAAGATAATTTGGAAAAATTTTAAGTGACATGCTGTGATAGGAGGGGATACAATAATTTTTCACAGCTTCAAAAATTTTGGTGATCAAATTTTACTTTATAACAATCTAAATGTGAAAATTTTCAAGGATGTGGTTGAAGGGACGAATTTTGAAATGAATTTTGGAAATATTCTCCTCTAACTGGAGCTACCACTTGAACAGAATCCGATATATCAGAATAACTTGATGGTGATTCGATCAGAATTTGTTGAACCATCGACGAGAACGATACTAAATTGGAAAAAGTGGTTCGATCATGTTTAAAAATTTTCGCGTTATGTTTTATCTTGCGAATCTGCTTTCCTTGAATCTTTAAAAGTGGGTATTGTTCTTGATGAAGATTTCTTTCTTTGTATAGACGGATTTGTGATTTATGGGCTGTAATTTTTTGATTCATGGCGTATATATTAGGATTCAAGTGAAGTTTTTAAAAAAAAATGAAAAATTTAAAAAGGTTTGAATTGGCAATACTTTAATGATTGCGTTATAAAGTCCACAAAAATCTTTGAAATTGATTTTGTTAATTATTAAGGTGTGTAAAACCTTTGCTATTTTATAGTTTAATAGGTGGTGGATCTTCAACCTGATAACAGGAACGGAAATGTAGATCAAAAACGAAGAAAAAATTCCCGATCCGGTGTGCATGATTGGTGATTGTCCAGTTTTATCTGATATCTATGATAATATTGTTATTTCATTTTAAGAAATCTAAATTTGATTGCTTGTTTTTTGATTAGAATTGAATTTTTCATAGTTGAGTTTCCAAAACGAAGTGTAAGTGAATTAAAATATTTAATCACTCCGATACTAAATCTGGGTAACACGCTCACAAAATTTTCTCATTTAGCTTGTACTGAAGAACTTTTAGTTCTTGGAAATCTTGAAAATTAAGGCTAAATAGAATTTAGTTAATATTTTAAAAATTTTATTAATAATAAATTAATTAATGAAATAAGTTTCATTATAGAAGACAACTGAAAAAAATTTCTAAATTTAGAAAATATTCAATAATCTAAATTCAGCTCATATCTATTCCCTTCGTTTATAAACAGAGATATTTGTGTCAATAATTTTTTCTAGTATCCTAAAAAATATAATTTTTTGAATTTTGATCGAAAGAACTCAGATTTGGATAGATGGTAATCACCTTTATGTGTGGAGTCACGACCATTGTGCTAATGGCAAAATATTTGCCAGATACGAAAAATATTTTTTCGGAAGAAAAATAATTTTCTGATAAATATCAAAGAGAAAATGTTGAATTAGTGACAAATAACAAAAAAGAAAGCTTCACCCTATAATAATAATAATAATAATAATAATAATAATAATAATAATAATAATAATGACCGTCCTACCAAATTTAGAGATATATATCTTATCTCTCTAGCTTACGTGTTGTTGCAGAAAATCAATAGATCGTCAATTCACGATTAAAATTTGGAGTATTTCCATTGATTTTCCAAAAAGCTTAAAAGTAAACAAGTATTACGATTAAGTCCATAACATTGAAAGATGCCGAATTTTCCCTGAATGACATTGACAACTTTTTCCAGGGTTTTATTTAGAATAAACTATTTTTAAAAGTTAATTAGAAGAAAATTTCCAAGTAAATGAAAATTTATTTGGTCCAATTAACTTGCAAACAGTAGGTAGAATTAAATTTCATACTTTTGGTAAAAGGAAATCCACCGAAATTTTAATTTTTAATGAAAAGTCTCAACTTGACAAGGAATATATAACAATCTTCAAAAATTAGAAAAAAAAAAGAAATAACGACATTAGGATCTGTTCAATTTAAAATTTGATATTTCAGATGACAAAAAAATGGCATAAATTTCGCTTTCAGCTACTTGAGCTTTTTTATGTAAATCTCAAAAAGGTTTTCACATATACTTGATTATCTTTAAAAGAAAAACACAAAATTGTTTTTAAATTCCGAAATTTCGCTTCTTCGACGGTGGCTCGATTAATATTAGATATATTAGGCTCAGAGAGGCAGCAATAATCTATAACCACTTTGATAATTTGTTATGCAACCTTGATACCAATTATTGGTGGAATTTTTTATCATGGAAAGATTATGGAAAGAAGCAAAGAGCTTAATCCATCAAGCTTTACATTAACTAATTTTGATTTTTTGTACTCAATTTTAAAACATATAAAAATTTAATTAACTTCTTTTATTTTTATCTCTTTAACAATTTGCTATCAATCTAGAACATTATCTTTATAAATGACGAGAAAGCACTGAGCGAAAAAGTTTTCTTCTAGATCACTTTATGATCAACAAAAATGAAAATCTTAATAGAAACTCGTTATTTTTAGGTAATATTGTTTAATTTATTCTCTTAATGGATTAACCCTAAACTAAATAACTGGATGACTCTTTAGAAGGAAAAAAGTTAGAAAATTATGGTTTGAACTAATCTCAATGTAAATATTTTCCAAACTCAATTCATTATGATTGTCAATTTTTTTGATGACTATTTTGTTCACAAAAATAGGTAAAATTTTCATTCACGTAAAAAAAACTTTAGATTTATCAAACTGATGATACCTTCACAATTTGAGCATATCTCTATAAAGATTGTTCGAATGACCATTTCATATTTTTTTTAAAATCAGAATCAAAAAGGCAATTTTTTAAAGTTAATTAAAATTCGTCCAATTAAAAAATTCATTATTTATATTTATGGGCATTTTTTCGCATGACTAATGATAGAACTTTTTGGGCCTCAATTCATTGATCACTAGGTGAATCATGCCTCTTTTACTTTGAAATTCAAAACTTTTTCCGTTTTTTAAATATTTGATTTCCTTAATGATAGGACAAGTGATTAAAACACGATTATTCAGCAGGTGGAAAGTGACAGACAACTTGTTTTTTATTATTAAAATGAATAATTGCCTCAAGTCTCAGTTATTACAAGTTTTATTTCATCTTTTCCGATAAAATTGATCCTGTTGAAAATTGAAAACTCATTTTGTAAATGAGGATTATAATGTTTAGTATAATAATATTGCTAGTAAGATGAGGCATTACTCAAAAGTCATTAAAATCATGTTCTAGGGTCATTTTTGCCATTTTCAGAATTTCAATGGATTTTGGAAATTTCTCATGAAAATCATTTTTCAAAAATTTCTCGTTTTATAAGTTTTGTGACGCCATTTGCAGTCATTCTTAAATATATAAAAATTATAATTAATTTTCACTGGTCAATTAATCGTGAAGTCTAGAACTTGTGCTATCTGATTTTCAATTAATTTTGGCTAAAATGAAAGAGACATGTTACTCCAAATATTCAAAGTAAAAGAGAGGTTAAAATTAATTATAATACTTTTAAATTAATTAAATTTATATATATACATTAATAATCTTTTTTGCATACGCGTTCTAACTTTAGAAGTAAAACTTGAAAATTTATTCGGAGATACATCATTAAAATACCCCGAAAAGAAAGTTAAGCGGGAGGGGAAAGAAAAATTTTTAAAAAAATGATATTAATAATTATGGGGAACGCAAAAATTTATTATTTAGTTTCTCTTCTTTTTTCCGTTTTTGCTAAAAACGCCAGATAAAATTATTGGATTGTGAAAATTTTATAGTTTTTATTTTTTGATTGGTTTCCAACCCGAGATTTTTTTTGATTATGATTTTTAGTTTTAAATCTCAAATGATAATTCCATTAATACCTTCGTTCTAGGTGCTCACTTTATTATTAAAAAAAAAAAAAAAAAAAAAAAAAAAAAAAAAAAAAAAAAAAAAAAAAAAAAAAAAAACACAAAAAAAAAAAAAAAAAAAAAAAAAAAAAAAAAAAAAAAGGTTTCATGTTTTGTGAATTCCAAATAAAGGCTCGGTGTAGGGTATCTATCGAGTACCCAACAAATATCTTTGTTAAAAATTTTTTTTTTTTCTTTTCCCAAAACCTTATTCCCGAAACTTTTGGACGTAGAGTTTTATTTTTGAAAGCCAATATACCAAAAAAATCTTTTGTATCCAAATTAATTGACACTAATCTGAATAATTGTTACAAAAAAATTTTCACCCACCCTTTGAAGAAAAATTACTTTAAAATTAAATCCCTTTCACATTTATAATTCCCTAACTAATATTTTAACCTCGATAAACTTTTTTTCTCATCTATCATGATGTATTATGTAAAGTTCTTTTTTAAGTTATCAATACCACGCGGAAACGAGATCAACACTTGCTTATAATAGATCACAGGCCATTTTAAAAGTTATCTCTCACACAGACTGCTGCTAAATAATTTACTTGGAGTTTAAAGCAATTATACACTGGTGAATCTTAAATTATCTTTTATTTGTAATTATGACTTTTATTCTTCAAACAAAGTATTAGCGCATCTTATTAATGCTCATTTACATGAATTTTTATAAGTTTTAGGACTCCTCCGATGATTTAATTAACAAAATAGGCCTATTAAAAGTTGGTACATTTAAAAATAAATAAAATAAAATAAAAAATAAAATAAAAAAGTTTTTCGAAAAAAATGATTAGTTCGATCAACAGAATAGACCTATTCTGTATCACTTGCCATGCGCAGCTAAATATTGGATCGCTTTAATAAGTCTTTATTTGGAATAAAGTTGCCCACTTTTCTGCCGCTGAAAAGTGAATTGCCACATTAATTTTTAATCTAATCAATTTATAATCAATTTTAACTTGGTGGTGGCGCTGATCATCTTAAAGCCGATCAATATACCAAATAAGTATGTATGTACAGTTACTTCACAGATTATAAATCGAGGCACCATGAAAAATTATTTAGTTTTTCACGATCATAAATTCATGATACATTTTAAAAACTTTTTATAATTTCATTAGAGTACACTAATGCCATGCTTTTTATCATCCTACATTTATTATTAACTTGAAAATTATGTAAAATGTATCACCATTCTGTAGCTTCAAATATCACGATCTTCTAAAACCATTTGCTGCAGCTTTCAAACCATAATTCATATTCAATTGACACATATCCAATCCTGATTTCAATATTCGTTATTATCAAATTAATTAATTAATTTCAAAGAATCTCTTGCTTCTTTTCTTAGAGAACAAAAACTGACCGTAAAAATCTTTACTGAGATAGTTTCTTAAAAAATTTCATTTGATCTTTTATCTCATTACGTAATGTTTTTTTTTTCAAATGAGTCCTCAGGCTAAATATATATATTTTTACAGAAAAAAAACTTTTTTAACATCAGCCCATGTGTATCGAAATTCATAACGTTCCCAGTGGCGGAGCAATTCCGGAAAAATTACTGAGAAAAAACAAACGATTCAAGAAAATCTCAAGTTTTAAAAAAATCCCGATGGTTCAAAGATTGCTGAATCGACCCACCAACCCTGAAAAGCAACTTAAATTGTGAATAAATAATGTCAAAATTAGGATCAGGATCCATAATTGTATTAGTAAGTGTACTGTAAACGTTGGTTGATATTTTAAAATAAGATTCGAGTGAAAATTTTCCCAGGATTTTTAAAAAGTTCTTTAATGATCTTCATTTTATTTTTAATAGTGATTTTTATATATATAAATAATTTTGTTTTTTTTTAATAGCCAACTTAATGAGATTTCCAAGATCGAAAAAATATGATTACCATTTGGGCCAAAGCGTAAGTTAGCTTCTTAATGTTTAGATCCTTGGGACGATTCCTCGTCAAGCAAAAAATTTTATTGAAAAATCGGATTAATTTTGGAAGTTAAAAGGCAAAAAACCTTGGTAAGATCAGAGAAAAGTTTGATTTGATTAATACGTCAAAAAAAAAAAATTTTCTACAAAGATGCCAAGGAATCGTTACTTCATCATGTATGTATATTGATATAAACTTGATGCAATTCACGTATTAAAATTTATAGGATTTATGGGTTCCAAAGACTTCCAAACATTACATCATTTCAGAATCAGTTCTCCGATCCTAGAAAAATATACTAATTCTTTTAAAGACTAAGCAAAAGAACTTGAAAAAAATCCGATTTGCTTGATCAGATATTGGGAGAAAAATTATGTTTCCTTGCGCAAAAACAATATAAAGGAAATCAAAAAAATAAAATAAATAAATTTTCCTTTTATGATGCACAAATAACTTTTGTCTTTTTGTATTTTTTCGGTCACAACCACAATTTAATTATTTGAACATCTCATATATATTATGCAAAAGCTAAAATGAGTAATTTTACCTACCCTATAAAAATCACATCATTTGAACTAGTGACCAAAAAAGTTTTTGCTGGGCCGAAATTTTGTGCTTCTATCTTAAAAAAGTGCCTTTGTTAAAATAAATCAGATACCTTTCATCGATCGACAGCGATCGATTAATTTCCTTTTCCGTGCCTATCTTAACGAGGGTTATGTCATTTGATTGCTTTCTTTTGCTATCGAGAAATGTTCCGATTCTATGCTTTAATGAAATACCCATGAATTATTTTAAAACTCTAAAAATGTTTTTAATACTATGAAATTAAATAAAGTCAAATCACACTTTTTCATGATCACAACTTCATAATTGAAACTAATTTTTTTTCATGTAGCCTCCTTTGTCCTCCTTTAAGGTATTAGGTCAGTTAATGGTACCATAAACAGTAAAAGATATTAAAAATTCCCGGTAGGAGGTATAGATGACAAGTAAACTAAAAAAACTTCTTTTTGCTGAGAAGGTACTTCGATCTGTAAATTTGAAACATTTTAATACTTTTGGTGTTTTTAGAATCTCAATAATAAGGTTTATAATATTTGTTTGGTCATATTTTGTTTCCCAAGTGCAAGGTGTTCTTTTATTCTGGTGCAACTTTTACTTAAATTCACGAAAATAAGTTGAGAAATTTAATTCAACTTTTAATTTAATATATGTAAACAGGTGATAGCAAAGTCAAAGAACTGAATCTTGATTCTTCATCAAATTGCATTCCTATATTTCCTAGAGAATCGGCAGAGCAGAAAATCTTTTTGAACTAGACAAAACTGGGTTTCCAAATAGAACATGTGAGTTTAAATCCTGTGCGTATAAATTTTTTGAAAACTTATAAAAAGGATTCATAAAGTATCTTTTCAAAAAATTTCTTTCACCTTTTCTCATGCTGACCTTGGCATTCTTTACATAAATTTTTGTCATAATTGAGAACAAAGAATTATTATGTCTTCTGCAACAGTTCATTCTTTGGACAAGGCAATTGAGCTCATCACCAAGATGAATCTTAGTAAAATTTTTCCCCCCGAAGAAAAGGAACCCGAAAGATTGCTTTCTGCTCAAAATATGGTCACTTCAAATGGAATAACTCGTCCCAGAAGACCACCAAACGCTTTTTTTATTTTTCGTCAAAATGTAATACGTCAAGCCCGATTAGTCGGCCGGCCGAATATGCAAATAATAAGCAAAGCCTCAAGTATCCTTTGGAAAATGGCCGCTGAAGAAGATCGAAAATGTTATAAAAATCTGGCTTCACAGGTTTCAGCCTTACATAAGCAACGGTTTCCGGGCTTTAGATATACACCCGCAAGATCCGAAATTGTTTTTAAGTGGCAAGTCTCTTCTCCAACTGACTTTAAGGTCCCCGTGGATGATATAAGAGGATTTCCTTATATTCAAGAATCTCCAATGGCACCCATAGGTGTAAACATGCTGGAAGAAGGAAAAGACAAACTTGAAAGTTCTCAAAGTCATCACGAAAATCTCTCAACAATTTCAGAAAATGTACCATTTGCACAGAGGATGATGAATTTTGAGACGTCTATGCTTTTCTCTGACGATTCCGATATGAATATGGCTTACAATTTAAATCATGATTTTATGAATCACCCAATATCACAAATTATTTTCCCTTATGACTTTACTCCAACATTTCTCTTTTGATTAGTAAGAAAATCTGTTTTTAGAATCCAGTAAAGGTAATCTATGAATTGAAAGAAGGTTCCTCTAGAGGATAATGCAAACCTTGTATTTCCATAGCTGAATCTTTTCTAATTGGACAAACATGTAATATTATGCCATCATCTTCCTATTTAATTAAATAATGTTGAGTCGGTTCTCAATGTATATACGTATAGAGTTTATTATAATAATAAAAAGTTCACTAATGCATTAAAAACATATAAACTAAGTAATTTAAAAATTACTTTGATTCAGTTTTAAACTCTATTGTATGCTACATTTTTATCAAAATTCCTGTTTTTTAAACCTTAATCATTTTATCCTTGCTTAATCTCTGCCCATCGGCAAAAAAAAAAGAAGGAATAATCGTTCCGGGGTCTCAATTAGCGGGACCTGAAATTTTCTTTGATTTTTTTTGTGATTTCAAGTTCCAGGTTACAAAAATAAATGCACGTTTTCATTACAAAAGCAATCAGCTATATAAATAATAATCAAAAGATGTGGAAATTTTTGATTATGCAATCATAAAATGACAAAGGTTATTGCCGATTTTTACTGTGTTTTATTACTACTCATGCAGATAGACAATTCATAAACTCAATGATATCATTCATATAATGAACTTATAAATATTAATCAGTTTTTCGATCTATCTTTAAAAAAAAAAGCTTGTGTGACATTATTCGATAAAAAAATTGATGATTGATTTAAAAAAAGAGATTAAATGGTAAATTTTTATGAAAAAAGGAATTAAAGTCAGACCTCTATAAGAGAACAAAGTTGGGACATGCAAATTATGTTCCATTATAGAGGTGTTCTATTATAGAGTTTTATAATTATTATCAAATAAACTATATTTATTTATTAAATCAATCAATTATTATTATTATTATTATTGTTATTAAAATATTGATTAATTGTTACCTGTTTTTTAGAATTTTCCTTCATTTTTTCGTATTCATATAATTTTTTTCTAAGTAAATTTTGGTTTTATATACTAAAATTTTCTTCTGCTAATTGCTTTTCAAATCTAATTACCTTTTTTAATGCTTTATATGCTTCTGTAATTGTAATTGTAGCAGGTGGAGATTTTTCTAATTCTTCTTCCGAGTCATTAATTGTATTGGTTTCAATTTGAGCATCGGCTAAAACAATATCTACAATTTCATTATCATCAAGAATATATTCAGTTGCCAATAATTCATCAACTGCTACAGTATAATCTTCGAAATTTTTGACCAATTGTTGTGCATTTGATGGTAAATTGTTGAATATATCCATAGCAATTGATGTTTCGGATTCTTGAATTTCTAATTCTTGATTATAGAAAAGAATATCCATTTTTTGCCAACAGTTTTAAATTGTAACAGGTGTTACTTAAAACTATGATTGAACAACATAATCAATTGCTTGTTTTATGTTTAATTTATTTCTAAAAAATAAATTAATATTAGATAAATTATATAATATATAACGATAATAATACTGTATATATTATATTACTTAACTGTTCAATATTAATTTTTTGTTCAAATTGATGTAAAATATGTTGACAATATAAGTGTTTATATTTGCCTTTGAAAGATTTGATAATGCCAGCATTCATTGGTTGAAGATGTGATGTAGTATTTGGAGGAAAATAGTGCAAAGTAATATTGGTTAATTGGAATGAATCTTCCCCGATTTGAGTATGATGAGAAGTTGTATTATCAACCAAAAGTAATAGATGCTGATTTTGAATTCGGAAGTCTTTATTTATATATTTGAGCCATACTTTCCATATATCTGAGTGCATCCATGCTTTGGAATTGAATTTGTAAATCACAGGTAGGTTGGAAGTATTAATTCCTTTAAAGCATCTTGGATTTTTTGCATGTCCAATTACTAAAGGTTGCAATTTGTGAGATCCAGTTGAATTTGTAGCAAGAAGAATTGTAATCCAAGATTTATCCTATAAAAAACCCAATTAATTTAATATAAAAATAATATATAATTATAACAATTGGTAAATATAATATACCAATTTTTTTCCTGCATTTCGACGTTTTGCAAGTGTTTGATTTGGTCCCATACGAAAAAATAATCCTGTTTCATCAGCATTATATATGTCAGCAGGATCAAATTCGGATATAATGGTTTTTAATTTTCTTCGTTCTTCTGGTAAACTTTCAGTTGATACACTTCCTGCCTCACCATGAAATCGGTAAACACATAACTGTTTTCGTTTTTTGAATTTTTGAACCCATCTATTTGAGAATCGCGTTTCATTTTCGTGTATACCAAGAAGTTTGGCAAATTTTTTTCCTTTCTCTTTAATTAGTTGATCATTGAATTCGATAGTGGCTGCCGTTACTTGTTCTACCCAAAAACTTAAAGCTTGGTCTAATAATGGAAATTTAATGCTTTTGTGTCAAATAGATCTTTTTGAGATTTCATCAATTTCAATATTCAACCACTTTGCATGCTCTTTGATTATCTTGGAGACAGTTGGACGAGAAATATGAAGCTCTGGATATTTATGATTGAAGTAAGCTACAATATCATCATGTTTCGTGCCATAGTGATTTTTGGAATATTGACAAATTTTGTTACGAAGAGCATCATTAACTGCTGCTCGTTTTTGTTTTTTGAATAAAGGTTCCGACATTGTGATAATTTAGCAAGTCTGTTTGAAAATGTGCCTATAACGATAATATTAGATTTGGTTTAAGCAAATCTAAATAGGGGCTAAGTGGCTGCACGTGAAAACAGAAAAGATCAAAAAGAGTAGGATGAAATCAATTCAATACGTTCTAACTCTTTTCCCAATTACCAATTAACATCTAGCACGTGATATTTGAATAAACGTTTGATAAAATTATGTTCTTGTTCCTTTATAGAATGTTTTTATATAAAGGGAAAATTGTTAATTAATCAATTGGTTCTATAAAAAAATTTTCTTTGTAAGAGGTTGTTCTTTTGTCGAGGGTTCTTTTATGGAGGTCTGACTGTATTACAAAAAAGTGATTAAGTGTTGAAAAGTTGGCTCTAATTTTGTGGCTTTTCGTATTCATGATTAATGGATTGTTCTTTATGGTTTTTAAATTCATATACAAGGATCATTCATTTTATTATTTCAATCTTTATGGCTCATAAACAGAATTGATTTATTATGAAAAATTTACATAAATTAGCATGAAAAAAGTACCAAAAAGTTTTTTATCATCTTTTATGGACCATAAATATAATGAGATAAATGCTGAAATAATGAAGAGCTTTATTCCCAAATTAATGCCATCAAGTCTTCATCTATGATGACATTTCTTTTCATTAATTTCAATTTCAAATTTTAGGGATTTTGACAATGATGAAACCCTGATATCGACCATGAATATTAAATTGTCATCGTGTTGCAAAGCAATTTATTCAAAATTTTATCACAAAGAAGTGAATTTCGCCATAAGACATTTTCCTGAGCCCTTGCATAAGTTCCTTTTAATGCACATCAATCAAAAGATTTCACTTTAAGATTTGTAATAAAACATGTTGAATTTCGTTCACAAAGACAGCGAATATATATTAATTTAAATTTAAATTAATTTTTATTCGTATCGAACTTAATCTGCACATGGTAGCTTTCATGTTGAGCAAAATAATATTTCCTTCTTCGAAGAAAGGATAAATAAGCCCGTAATAAGACATTGTCCCACCAAGTTTCCTGTATTCGATACACGAGGCATAACTAATCGGCATGCCTCAATAAAATTCGATTTAGGCTCATAGATTTTCAATGAGACGAAGATCTTTTTGATTTGATTATGTCAGCAGTTAAATGTGTCAAAAGAAATTTTTCAATATAGTAAGCTCCGCAGCTAACCCGATCAGATTTGAATACAAGCTCTCCAAAAAATTTGAATTTTTAAATCATCCTTCTTTTTTGATAAAAAGGAAATTAATTCATTCTGATCAAGATCTTCTTACATCGAACTTCTCTTAGGAAACAGATCTAATATGCGAATGGGGTTTTAATTTACCATTTTTAATCATATTCGATAATTATTCATAATCATTTTATACTATTTTTGGAATTAAACGAGGATTGTCATTGTTCATGAACTAAAGATTCTTGAATAATTTTCCTTGGAATATATTGAGATATGTACATTCGATAACGGGGCCTCTGATATTTTTAATTAGAAACCGGGTTCCATATTTCTAGGTTTTTATTATGTAATCTTCCTTTTAATTCCCCAATGATTAATCAAAGTAAATTCATGATTTGAGATGCAAAGCCCTGTTTCATAACCATCTCGATAAGGAGAAGTTCAAAAGCCAAGCTAACAATGGTGCGTTACAAAAACTTTTTTGCTCGTTTCCCAAAAGTTCATTATAGTATTATTCAATATTTTTATTAAAAAGATTTCTTTAAAGATTTTTCCAAAATTTAGGTTGATCACAAAGAAAGGAGTTAAACACTCATAGTGCTACTCAATATCTTTGGGTGTTGGATATCCGAAAAATTGATGAATCGCTATATTAATAATAAATAAGGTGTATTTTTTGGTTAGTTTTTATGCTATATAGCAGGTACAAGAAAACGAAGGGAACTGGGTTTTCTCTCGAGATCTTCGATGCAACTAAATCCTTACTTTTTTTTTAAAGAAGCTGAACTGTACAGTTTTAATGACCATGATTATTTTTAAAGCAAATCATTATTAAGATTTGAGAATTAATTGTTTTTCAGTAGTCAATCTAAAGCTCAATCGGAGCACTTCCCAATGAAACATTTTCCCGATATTAATTGGTCGGGGGTTCCTTAAAATCAAGCTTTATGGAGCTTTCTTTTATATTAGAAAAATTAATAAACTCTCGAAAACTAACCAAATTTACTGGACCATATGTGTTTTATGATTTCAATTTGAATTATAAATAAAGATTCTCGAATAAAGATCAAAACATTTTCTGTAACCAACGTTGATCATTTCCAATTATTCTTAAAGCTTGGGAACAAAGTTTTTTGTATCAAAGGTTTATCTGATAAGAAAAAGTCAAAATCCAGATTAATTGGATACTCCAATCAAGTGGGTTACATTGAAAACCTCAAAGAGATATTGAACTTTTAATAATTTAATTGACCCAACCAGGAGTTCAGGATATCCCTATACTTTCTTTTTTTTTCAAAAAGCAACTCACAAACCTTTCTTCCTATCAAGCGATAAGGTTTACTGGCTTGTGACATGTTTTTTAAGATTGTCTTTTAGTTCACCAGCTTTTTTGAAAGTATAAAAAGATGCTAAACTTTTTTTATCCAACTTTCCCGTTGGCCTACCTTATTCAAACGTATTAATTTTAAAGAAGTAGGCTTTAGCTTTCAAAATTATTTGCTATAATTTGTGATAAAGTAAGCTGTTTTTGCCTTTGAAAATGAGACTGCAAAGTCAAATTGGTTACCAGCCTGAAAAAAATTCATCTTATAACGCCAATTGGCAACAAATTGTCAATACATTTATTCAGCAGGAAAGCCAGCAGTTGAAGATGCCATCAACACAAATGAACCAAAATAAACCATCTTTTCAAAGACTTCAACAAAATATCAACCGAAATATTCATTATCCACGGGAAAGATATATCACACCGATTTTAATGGATAACTTTTTTCCATTTCTTGAGCTCGATTCTAGGATTGGCAACTTAGTGAGAGACTTCTCCTTAAATCGAAACCAAGGGCAAATCTTTCGAATGCACCCTTAATTTCGTCCTCACATTAATATCAAATGCAATTAAAATAGGGAATAAATTTTTCTCATTTTAAAGGTTCTATCCCAAAAATTTTTTGGAACATTACTATGGGTAATTATTTGAGGTTAATACCTCTACATATATGTGAAAGCTGGTAATTGAAGGGTAAATTTTACTCTGGACCCTTTTTGTTTTTAAATTTTACCTCCCATGTTTTTTCCTTAGTAGCGCGAAGAATCATCTCTGGAATAGTATGCGATGTTCGATAAATTTCTCACCTATATTAGGCTAAACTTTTTATGATTAAGTTAAAATTATTAAGATATTAAACCTGGTAAAAGATAAATTAATTATTAGATATTTTATTACATAATCTTTCTTATTTTTTAATATATATACACATATAGTGACCTAAAACTTAGAAAAACTTATTTAATTTTCTGTGTCGAACAAAAATTTTTTTCGATAATTTAATTAGGAATAAAAGTTTTCTAGCTTATCATTTTTTTAAAGATATTTATTGTTTCTTTTTATAACAGCAATATTCACGAATATTTGGAATATTAATTTGATAATAGTTATCTTTCAACTTTAAAAATATTTTCTTGAATAAAAATTTGCATAAATCAATTATTATGTTATTTAAAATTCATATGTCTTAAGCCAAATTATGAATTTATGAAACTAAAACATTAATTGTGACAGCTTACTATAACAGACTTTTTCGCCTCTTAACAAGCAGAACCAAAGAAAAAAATAAGCAATGGCTATTTTTTTAATATAAACAAAAAAGTAATATTTGAAAAAGCTCTCTTTGCAGTAAAAGCAGTTAGGCAAAATTTTATAAAAATGTTTTTTTTAAATAGTACAGATTTAAAGCAACCACTATTATTATCAACTTTAGCAGCTACAATTTTTTTCTTTTGGCATTCTTCAAAGCATCATTTATGTGTTTTTTAAAAATTATAAATTTATCAACATTGTTTTAGAGCCAGTTTTTTTTTCGTTAAAAAATAGAGCTTTGATTTTTTTATTTAGCACTAATTTTTTTACCAGTTCTATTTTACCAATCCAACTATTGCAATTAGTTTTAATTCAGTTATAAACAACAGTGCTCTTTCCATTTTGAACAATAATAGAGACAACACATTTATTAAGATTAATAAACAGTATTGCTTATTTTAAATAATTAAGGTAACTCTATAAAAACTAAAACAATATTTTCTTTTTTTAATAATACTGCATTTTTTAATATTATAATTAATGTTTAAGAACTTATTGGTCATTAAAATTTTTAGATAAGTAGCTCTTTTTTTAGTATTTGATGCTTTTTTAAAAATCAAATTAACTTATAGTAAAAATTGTTTTTTTGGTTTTTTTTGGTTTTATTGGTCTTAATTTGATTACTAAGAATAATATTAAGCTGTTTATACGAAATTTGTTTTTTACAATTTTTTGAATGTTACTACGAAAATTAAGCTTATTAAATTACTTTCTTCTACACATTAAATCTGCTGTGACTTCTGAATCAATCTCTAATTCTGTTTTTGTTGCATTTTATTATGTTTTTTTAACACCAAATTAGTCAATTTTTTTGATTAAACAGTTTATAAAATTTGTAATTCAATTTTTTCTTTACTTTAAGATCAATAGCAAATAGAATATCTACTATTTATGTCATCAACATAACCAAAAACAACTAAATTTAATAATAGATCTAAGTAACAAAGCCAACTTTGCAAATTCATATTTTAAAGAACCTAATTTAAAATTAAATATAAAATTAACAACAGCAACAGAAAAAAAAACCAAAAAAGCAGCAGCATATATATATAATTTCGCATCAGTAAAATGATTTTAAAACCAAATACAAATTTAAACAAAATTTTTAATGAATAAGAAAAAAACATTTTATACTTAAAATAATGTTAACAATAAGAAGTTTTCTACCAAATGTAACTCTTTTTTAAAATATTAATTTTAATAATAAATTATTTTAACTATCAAGTAGAATTAAGAAATTGAAAAATAAAACAAATATAATTATATACTTAAAAAACCAACTTATTAATTTCAAAAACAATATAACTAAAGAAAAGATTTAATAACTTGGTTTTAAAAAGTGTTTTTTAAAATAATAACTTTTATTTAAATCGAAAAAATTTTAACACTGTTTTTTTTACAAAAACTAATTAATAAGTTAATACAATATCTAAAAATACATAAACTTAAAATATATATTATTGTGTTATTATTAACTAACAATTTTAATTAAACATTAGAAATTTTACCAAAAATATTCAAAGTATTCTTAATATTATTTACAATAGTTTTAAAAAAACATTACAAAAAACAATAGCAATAAAACCAAACTTAAAAGTAGTAAAAAAAAGTAACTTAGTAAGCTTAATTTAAACAACAGCATCTAAAAAAGCCTAAAATGCAAACTTTATACAAAACAGCCAAATATTGTTTTTAGTAACTAATTTTAAACTAAGAAAACTATATAAAAACTAAGAACAATTTTAACATAAGTTAATTTAATCTTAACAGTTTTATTAAATATTAAAATAAAAATTATTTACTCAAAATTTTTTTAAAAACTACTAGTAAACATTTTTTAAATATCATTTAAATTAGGAATATTTTTAAAAGACAAAAAAATACTTTAGTTTCTATTTAATTAACTTAATTTCTAAAATCAAATTATTTAATAATTTGATTAATAGGATTTATAAAAGTGTATTTGGCTTTGTTTTTAGAAATAACTGAAATTTAACATATTAAAACAAATTAATTATATGTTAATCAAAGCCAGCTTTAACAAGTATTATTGTTTATAACCAGATTTAAGTTGGGTATTATAATTATTACAGTTGTAATAAGATTAATATAAATATTAAAAAAATTGAAAAAGTTAATATCTTATTTTTAACAAAAAAAAACAAACTTCAATTTAAAAGTATTAATCTAAAAAATATTAAAAAAAAACATCTTATTAAGTATTTTAAAAAGTTAATAATAATAGTTCTAAAAAAGATTGCTTTTTTGTGTTTTTTGGTTATTTAAGCAATTATAAAAAAGATTACAAAAGAAAAAAGTAGCTTAATTACTAATTTGCTTTTAAAAACCCTAAAATTTTTCTTAGTGATAATAATTACTTAAAGAAAACTTTAAATAAAGAGAAATTTTTATTTAACTACCAAAAAGTTTAATTTTTTAGTAGTTAAATGCTATTTTGTGTTTTTATTACTTAAAAAAAATGCTTTAAAAAAATACTATCTTGCTGTTTCTATCTTTAAAAAACTTTTTTAAATATCAAAATTATTAAAAACAGCCAAAAAAATAGAGTTTGCTTTTTTTTACATTTTGTTTTGTAATTATAAAAATATAAAAGAGAAAAAAATTTATTTTTTACTATTATAAAAATTTAAGTGTAAAAAAGTGTAAAAATTTTATAATAACATTAATTTTAAATTCTAAAAAAATTAAATAATACAAATTAATATTTTGTATTATTAGTTTTAATTATATTATTATTTTATTTTATTTTATTTTTCCTAATCATATTTAGAATAAAAGTAAAAAAATCATTTATTTTTTTGGAAGTTTTTTTCTATTTAAAGTTTTTTTTATGTTTGTTTAATAGCCAAAAAAAATCAAAAAATCAACATTTTTTTTCTTTAACTTGAAACAATCAACTATTGTAACTGTACTAATTATAATGTATAATCTAAATATAACTGTAAACAATAACTTTTTTTATTTAGATAATAATAATAACAATATGTTTATCAAAGCTAATTCTAATTAGTAATAGCTAATTTGTTTAATATATTAAATTTTATTTAATATTTATCAATAAAACAAGTTATATTTTTCTATATAGTTTTAATTAATTAATCTATTAGATTATTTAATCCAAAGATTAAATTGATTAAATAAAGACCAAATTATTATTTTTTCTTCTGTTTTTTAAAAATACTGCTAGTTTTTATAATGTTTAAAAGACATTTACTAATTATTAAAAATTTTCTAAGTAAATAGTCTTTATTTTAATGTTTAATAATATTGCTTAAACTAAATTGGTTTATATTAAGATTGTATTTCAGTCTCTATATAATTTTCTTAATTTAAAAATAATTGTTAAAAACAATGCCTAGTTTTTTTGTATAAAAATTATATTTTAGGCTTTTTTGAATATTGCTATTCAGATTCGATTTTCTAAATTACTCTTAAAATTTTAAAATATTTGGTTTTGGTTTTGTTGTTATTATTCTTTATGATGTTTTTTTAAAGAATACTTTTAAGACTAAATTGGTAACTTTTTAATTTAATTATACTGTTTTTAAAATTAATAAGCTAATTTCTTAAATATGTGGTTATACCTGTTTTATTTTTTTGTTTTTAATTCTACTTAGTGGTTAAAATATGCTATTGTTACTTTTAATTTTCAAGTTAAATTGGAGAAAGCCTTTGTTGAAACTTGTATTTTAAGAAAAAGTTGTATTTAATAGGAAAATTCTGGTTATTAACACTGTTTTAGGTGCAAAATTTGAATTATTTGGCTTTTAAGTACAAAATATCTTGTTTTTTGTTCTCTTAAGCTTTTTTTTAAGTTAGCAATAGGTTTTAGGATTTTTAAAAGTTTTTTATTTGTGCAAAATATTTTTGAAGACCGTGCTTTTTTTAATTTTTTCTTTTATTGTTGTTTTTAATTCTGTAGTCAGCTCTAAATTAGCATCTTTTGATTTTAAGTTGGCTAAATTTTTCTTGTTAGTTAGGTTTATTGGCTTCTTAATTGTTTTAGTTACAAGATTGGTAAGTGTTCTTTTTTGGATTTTAAAATTAAGAAAACAATTCTTGTAATTAATAACATTTTGTAGAAAAATTGATAGTAACCTAAATAAAGTGATAATTAATTTTAAGATAGAGTGTAATATGAATAGTTTATCTAATAATATGATTGATAATAATGCAAATTCTTTTATTAGTAAAAAAAATTTACTAGACTTTTAATATCAAATCTGATACAAATAAAACTGTTGTATAGTTAGCTAGTTTGGTTCTTGGTAGTAACAGTTTAATTGTAATTATGCAAAAAATGGTTGTATTAAATAAATTTGCTTCTGTAAATTCACTGTAGTTTGTTCTTGTCTGGCTCGAGTGGCTGGTTACATATAAAAAGTCCATAAGTTGTGTCTTATTTAGAACATTTTTTGTTGTATTGTATCAAAGAGCAATCGGACATGATAAAAATAATAAAAATGCTTGGATGTTTCAAGTTGTTATTTTGGTAAATTGCTATTTATTCTTATACATTTGATTAATTTCTGCAACAAATATTTGCATACAATTTATGGTTTTTTTAAAGCAAAATAAACTTACTTTTTTTATTATAATTACTTTATAAAATACAAAAAAATTGGCTGTTTTATATTTTTATTAATAATCCTTTTAAGTTAATTTTATGTTTTAATATTTGTCTTAATTTTTTTATTTGAGCATTTTAAAATTATTATCTATATAAAAATTATTATTTTTTGCAAATTATTTCTCAAACTTTGTATTAAATTTGTGTTTTATTTTCATCTTAAATGTTCTAAATTGAACTTAAATCGAGTATATTAAACATACTATTGTGAGATTTCATCTTTTTGCTTCATTTTATATATATATAAAATTTAGCAAACATTTTTTCTATTGACTCAATTTTATAACCTTTATATAAACATAATTTTTTTATTTATAATATTGTAAATGTTACAAATGAGAGGTTGTAGAATTAAAATTAAACAAAAATAAAATTAAGAATTAAGATTTTTACTAAAAAAAATTTTATATATAGTTATTAGTAAATTATAATATAAATAAGAAAATTATCCTAAGATTTGTAAATTATAATTTAAATAAAGACAATGATTTAATAATTTTGATATCAAGTTCAGGATAATTTTTAAGTAGAACTGCTTAAAATTTATATTTTATAATTTATTGTTAATCATTAAAAATTGCCAGTCTATAAATAAAAATTGATTCCAATGATACAAATAATATTTGAAATATGTTGATAATTATCAAATCATACCTAGATTCTTTTTCAATCCATCAAGACGGAATTTCTTTTTATTACCTGCAAATTAGCACTTTTACCTAAAGAATTTGATCTTAATTTTTAAGTATAATTGTTATTTCTCTCCTCTTAATTGCATTAATTACAGACGAAAGCTTCAAAATGATTTTTATACCCTTATACATGTAGTTATTCAATAGAAGTGTAAGATCTGTGAACCAGTTACGTATTCAACTCCATAAATTGAGTGTGGTAAACGAGCACATTCATCCAAAAATTATTCTTGTAATAAAATATAAACTAGAGAAACCAAGATCTTTGGTCTAACTTTGTAGTATTATTAATGAAGCACAACCGGACTTAACATGGGATAAGAAAATTTTAAGTGTTAACCAACCATTTTGCTGATACTTTTATGTTTTTAATTGATGATGAAATTTTCCCATAATGCTACTCATCACCACTCCCTTTTTAGAATTTTGGTATAAATTGTGGCAACCATTAAAGATAAGACTCCATCGATAAAGATACCGTCGTTATTAATACGAGGTCTTGCTGATTATAAGTGACGAGTTAATTCAAAGATTCCAGTTTGCTTCGAATTTGCTGAAACGTACATTTGTTGATATAGCTTTTTGTGACCCTTCAGTTCTAAGATTTTCATAATCGAAAGAGAACAACTTCTCGATGTTACAATTAAACATTCCCGAGGTATTAAGACGACTAATTGCTTCACTTACGTTAAGGATAATTAAAAGGAGTTGATCTGTGTTTTTAAAACCGTGTGAATTAAGAAAGGATGACCTAAATAACAGAGGAGATAAAGTTAAATTCACAATGAAAAAAGTTGATTAAATAATTGATACAAAAGAAAATTTACCAGTAAAAACAAAACAGGAAAGGGAAAGAGAAAAAAGATAAGCACCTGTTGTATTACATGGCAGGTGGAGAAAGTCAACCATGAAGCATAAACAATGCTTCTATTGCTCCAGCTTCAGCCTCGTTAACCTGTCTTTGCTGCAATAAAACAGCAAGAAGCCGATGAATTTGGCGAGCGGCAACCTGCTGCTGCGGCCAAACAGATGCAACAACACCTCGCGCCTGTACTCTGGACCAGGGGAACACAGGCCTAAGGTGTCGTTGTTCTACTCTTTGGTAACGACGCCAGGCAGAAGAGTGAGTAGTATTTCGGTTGCTGTTATTTTTAAAAGTTGTAGGGGCGTTGCTATTGTTATTTTTCATCTTTTTTTGTAAAGGAAGAAAAAGCAAAAAACAATGATTTGATAGGTTCCTTGGAGACAATAATTATTGTCAATCAGTTGGGTTAAAAATGCGTCATTGTGAATCTGGCCGCATAATTTTGCCCAAATTTATGACAAATATTGACGTTGATACATTTGTTCAATTAAGTTCTTGTTTAAGAAAAAATCTAAGCAAGTAATGCCCATTTGATCAAAATTTAATTTGAAAACCTCTATCTAATCAAATTAGCAAAAGAAAAACTTTTGTAGGCTCAAAAGTCACTATCTCTTATAAGAGCTTGTGAAATAAATTAGTCTAAGGAGTTTTTAAGAAAAATTATTAAATGGTAATAATTATGGTGCAAGTCATTTGAAGTCTTGATCAGTCCGATATTTGGAAAAACGATTTTATTAATGAGAATAAAATTATATATTTAATTCTTCTAAAATACTATCTGGAATTCTCCTATGAGACTTGTATTTTTTAACTGCATATTCTGCAAGTTTACCACAAATTTCTTTTCTATAAAGATTCATATAACACCAAGTTTTTCTAGCAAATATTCTAATTATAATTAAAAGCACAGATTCGAGACTTTGAGGTACAATTTGTTGCAATTCTGTCTATGAATAATCACAATTTTCTTTGGCATAACGTTTGGCTGCTCCCTAATATCTCTCAATAAAATCCAGCACCCAATAAAATTTAGGATAAAAAATCCATTTGTGTCCTGCTTTTTTAATTACTTCTGCAATTGCATTTTTTTGTGCTAAAAAATCTGTTTCCAAAGAAATTACTTGGTATGCACAACAAAAAGTGTTTTTGTTTTTGCATTCTTTGTCCTTTTAATGGCTATTTTTCTCTTTTTAATAAAATTTGATGCATTCTTTAGGTTGTCCTCTTAATTTTTTATTAGAATAATTTAATGAAAATACCATTGATTAATATTGATTATTTGGTCCCAAATATGTATCATGCATTTTTGGTTATTTTCTACCAGGTTTAAGACTTAGTTGCTGTATTACTAAAGCATCTTTTTGATATGCTGCATAATTTGAACTGTTATCAAAAGCAAAAACACCTATGCAATCTGGATAAAGCACTTCAATAATTGGAATTGCTTTTTTTTCTAATTGTTCAATTAAATTTTCGACAGACAATATTCTTCAGTATTTTTTCTTGGCTTTAAATAACAGCCTGCTTCTTTTGAAATTGTTGGATAATTTTGAATATTAGCAAGTTTGAGTTGTAGTCTTCCATCCACTTTGTGAAAAATTCACTGACCATAATTAATCTTTTATTTTCTTTTTTCTATTTGATTTAAAAATTTTTGACAACATTTAATAACATTTTGTCTTTTATGATCATCATAAAATATTTCTTAATACCGTTGTTGAAATTTATAATCTAATATATTGAGCCAGCATGAAACAATTCAAATTGCAATGAATTTTTTCTTTGTATTTTATATTTATTAATAAATTTTGCTAAAGTAACAGTAAAATTTGTGTTCTTAATTATCTTTTGCAATGTGCAGCCATATTTTTATTATTAATTGATCTATTTGTTTTTTTGTTTTTTCTTGATGTAATCTTGGCAATATATTATTAGCTATTTAATTTATTGTATAATGACTAAATTTTTTGTTTAATTTGGTTGGCATTTTCCCAAGTTTCAGAATCTGATTCAATCAAAAAAGTATTAGCTTTATGTAAAAAGATTCAATATTGCTTGCAGCAAAATATTGTGTAATTTTGGTAGTATTACTGGCTGCTTTTGTTCAAATTCTAATCAAATCATATTTTTTATAATATGTTGATTTTTCGGTTATGTTTATCAAATGATATTTAGGTTTGAGTGTAAAAATTGATTAAATGTAATTCCGTTTGAGAATTTATCAATCACGTGTTACATGTTACTCTAAAACTTATTGGTCAGAATGTTTCCGAATCGAGTTAAACATTTTTAAAACTAGCAATTTTAAAATCTTAATAACTTGAGCAAAATTTATGTAATTGAAGCTTTCTTCAAATATCATAATAGAACTCAACTTAATTAATCATTTTATCAAATCTTATTTAAATTATTTAAGATTCTAAAAAACTAGATACATTTAAAATTTCTTTAATAACTTTAAATGTTTTGCACTATAACAATTAATAAATTAAAAGTAAGTTTAATAGCTATAGTCTTTGATTCCAATAGATAAAATAATAATTTAAGAAACTTGCTAATTTAAATTTCATTAATCGTATTCAAATTTTGGTCTTAAAAAATAAAATAGTTCTAATATAAGATTTAAATATTAATTTTTTTCAAATATAATACTTATTTATAATTTTTACAAGATATTTATTTTTTTTATTCAAATTTGAAATTAAATAAAATATTTATTAATAATTATATTCATATAATAAAATTTTTATATAATTTTACAAGTTATATTAAGCATTTTTTTGTTTTAAAGTTTGCATTTCTTTTTTTGTAAAATTAAACTTTAGTTTTTTACCAATTTTGTTATACCAGCACTAATTACAGTGCTTGATTCTATTTTGGCTGTTTTTTTCTGTTTTAAATAATAACAATAATAATATGTTTGCCAAATTTGTCTTGAATTAATATTTGGTTATATTATTTAATACAAATAGATTTGGTCAATTATTGCTGATTTTAAAAGCAAAACAAGTTATGTTTTAGCATATAAATTTTATTATTATACTATTACATTACTTAATTACCAAAATTAGATTAATAAAATAGAAATCAAACCTGTTTTTTCTAAAAACACTGTTGGTTATAATAATATTTAAAAATGTCTGAATAAGTGTTTTAATTTTGGTGCTTAATACAAATATTAAAATTAAATAAGTTTATATTAAAACTGTGTTCCTAGTTTTTACATTGTATTATTAATATAAAGTTTATTACCAAAAACAATATTAGACTTTTTCATATAAAATTTGTATTTTAAGTTTTTTACATATTGTTATTAGAATTAAACTTGCTAAACTTGCTAAATTTTATTTATTTATTATTTTTAAATCGCAAAATTGCTGTGGTTTTTGTTCTTTATAAAAAGTTTTTTTAATAATAATAAAAATGCTCTTAAAATTCTTGGTAAAGTTTTTGAAATCTGTTGGTTTGTAATTATTTATTTTAAAACTTTTAAAACTTTTGAAGTTGCTAATCAGTTTTAATTAAAAAACAGTGTTTCTGATTCAAAAAAATAATTGTTTTATATAATGTTTTTAAAGCCAAATTAGTTAATCTTTTTTTAATTGTATTCTTTTAAAATTAGGAATATATATTTGTTTAAATGTGTAAACAAACTGGTTTTATTCTTTGGCTTTTTAATAATAATTGTTATTAAAAATATATTATTGTCATTTTTAAGTTTAAAAAAGCTTATAATACTACTATTTTTAAAACTAATACTTTAAAAGAGTTATATTTGGTAAAAAAACTTTTGGATATTGATACTGTTATAAGTGTTAAGATTTTAATTATTTAGTATTTAATTACAAATTTATTTATTTTATTATACTAACATCTAAAATCAAGTTATTTGTATTATATGCCAAAGTTATTGTTCTTTTGTAAAACTAATATTGTATATTATTGGTAAAAAAGGCTGTAAAATCTTTTTTTTGTTAATAGAATTCTTAATTATGTTTGTTAATAGAATTCTTAATTATGTTTATTAATATAATAATAATCTAGGTTGTTATTTTGCTTTTTGTTTAAAATACAAATTTAAAATTGGAAAATTGTAGAAACTAAAATTAAGTTCTTTAGTAAAATTTTACAGATTTGTATAAAAGTATTACTAAAGCCAAAAAAAATGTAATATGTACATATTATATAAAGATATTGCAAATAATGAAAACAATTTTGTAATAAATAAAAATACTATAATTTAGTTAATTGTTTTGTGAAAATTGTTGAACTCTAATATAATATCAAATGTTGATAAGATTAGACTTTAGCTAAACGAGTTCATTTTTCATAGCCAGAATTTAAATAAAATTAGATAATTGGAATTTTTTCTAGTTTTATTTTAGTTTAATATGATCTTAATACAAGGTTTAAGTGGCTAATTATATATAGAAAGTATGTAAGCTGCACTTATAATAAAACATATTTAGTATTGTGTAAATAAGTAGCAATTGGATTGCATTTTATTAAAATTGTTTTAATAAGTGTAATTCTCTAGTTTAATATTTTTAATTTAATGGTGATATAAATTATTTTTATCTTTAAAATAATTTATTTATATTTGCTAATTTTAATATGTGCATAAAATTTGAAAACCATATGTAAAAATATTAATTAATAATAAATATTGACAAATATTAAAAATAACTAATTGTTATACATTTTTAATTAATTAAAATATTTATTTCAATCTGATTTATTTTTTATATTTTAATTATAATAAAAATATATTTGTATATCCTATTTATTAATAATTTTATAATAATTTTAATTAATATTAAAATTTATTTCCGTGCAACTTTTTTCTGTATAATTTAAAGCTTTCCAATATAAGACTGACTATTATAAAAGATAGTTATTGTTTAATAATTTTTATTTTATTTTATTCTATAATACCATATTTTTTTAAAGTGTTGTGCAATTCCAATTTAAAACATTCAATAATATTAGCTTATTTTATTTTTAGTTTAAAGCTTAATTATTTTAACTTTGTTACCATTTTTGGACCAATCAAAATTTTATTAAGAAAATTTGGTTACACTTTTAAAATCGCTATTTGTAATATTATTTTATTAATAAATTTTTTAACAAAAACTTTATTAATTTGTGATTATAATTAAGTTATATTCACTTGAGTAATCATTTTTAATAAAATTCTTAAATACCTAAAACATACAAAATATGTCAAAAAAACAAGTCATGTGAAAAAAAATTATTTTCATAATCAATTTACTTCTTTTATTTGCTTAAATTTTATTTTCAGCTATTGATTAATTTGTTATTTCAATTCACAACAATAAATTAAACAGTAACAAATAAATTAAAAATAAATTAAAGTATTATTATTAGTAATGATAGAAGTTCTAGCCAATTATAACATTTAAAAATTTTGTAAGTTTGACCTTGATATAAGTTTATTCTTTGGAAAAATTAATTTAAACTTTCATTATAAATGCTAATGATATCTATCGAAAGCTCAAGAGCCCATATATGTAAAAATTTTCTATTTTTCGTCAAATTCTTTGAAATTGTCAAGCAATTGACATGGAATATTCTAGCATGAATGCATAATCCTTTGAAATACTGAATTGTTTTGAATGATAAATAATTACCCAAATTTTGTTCGGGGGTGAATATCTTGCATCAATACAATTATCCAAAATAATTTCCGTTTCTTTTATTAATTTTATGACTATAAAAAATAACTTGGTGGTTTGAAAAGAAGCTGCAATTGAGTGTGTGCATTGTCGTTGGAATTTCTAAAGGCTTTTAAATACCAATTCATAGCCTTATGTAAATTTCTTTTCGTTCCATGACCATATTGATGACTAAATCCAAGCATATACTGGGCACTCTCGCAACCAGCTAACGCCGACCGAGTATATAAAAGAACAGCTTTAGTTTCATTTTTTTTTGTTGCTGATCCTGTCCGATAACAATTCGCAACATTATATTGTGCAAGCTCTTCGCCTTGATCTGCAGATTTCTGATACCAGTAAAAAGCTCTCTGCATATTCACCTCTGTACCAATTCCAAATTCATGGCAAAAGCCTAAATTACATTGTCCAGAAGAGTTGCCCCCATTAGCCGATTTCTGATACCAATAAAAAGCCATTTCTCGGTCAATGGAAGTGCCAATTCCTTTTTCATAACATCTTCCCGATTCAAATTGTCCAAAACTATTGCCATTTTCAGCAGATCGCCGGTACCAATATAGAGCTTCCTTTTTAGCTTCATCTTTTGCATCTTCAGTTTCATAAAGCAATCCGTAATTAAATTGACCCGCAGCATTTCCACCTTCGGCTGATAATCGACACCACTGAAAACCTTGTTTTTCATCTTTTTGCACGCCGATACCGTAGTTATAGCAGTAAGCAAGAGTACACATACCACGAGTGCATCCAGCCTCTGAAGATTTCTTACACCAATAAAAAGCCATAGCTTGATCCTTTTTGGTGCCACATCCATCAAAGTAACAAAGAGAAAGAAGAGCTTGAGCAACCGCATCACCATTGTTAGCAGCGTTTTTGTAATGCAAGAAGGCAGCCTCTTTATCTACTTCCGTCCCAATTCCATGTTCATAAAAGCAACCTAGTAAGCATCCATATTTGTTTTGGTTTTCTCCATTTAACAAGTACTGAAATACTTTTTTGGCATCATAACTGTTTTGCTGGAAAAATTGATAGAATCTTGGGGCAAAAAATGACTTTTCACCGCGAGTAACAGCCGTGTAAAGCACTTGTTGTAGATTTTTTTCAGGCTCGATTAATAGCAAGGATTTCATGAGATCATCTTCAAAAGTATCCATAGGTTAATCCCGGGATGTTTGGAAATACAGATTGATAACTTCAAAAACTCAAGTCACTATTAAAATAAGCTATAACGCGGAAAATGAAGATCAGTGAAGTGTTGCATGAGTATTAATCACTCGCATATTTGTTCAGGTTTTATTTATTTTGCTGTTACGTCTATGTATGATATGACGAAATTGAGTGCTCATATTCTGTGCATTCAAAATGGTAATGATCAGCAGGAGACCCTCTAACGATTTTAGTTTTCCAAATCAGACATTAAAAAGTCAGCTGTTATACTTCTTTTCTAACGTTTAAAATTGACACAACAGGCCGACCAAATCTAATTTGACCCATTATGGTTCGTTTTTACGTAAAATTTTATAGTTATATTCGTATGTGCTAAATTTTTATGGTTGATTCTCAAGGCATAAAAATATTAATCACAAGCTATTCTTTATTATATAAAACAATTTTCAATTTCTCTTTTGTACTAATATTTTAAAAATACAAGCTAGGAGTACAATTTATTCCAAACGCTTACGAGATTTGGAATAAAAGTTTAAATCTTCTGCATCATTCTTTTATCCTCACCATTACACAAAATCATCGGGGCAAAGGAAATTCGCCTATCTTCCCTCTTCTGAACGAATCTGTAGATAGTAGGGATAAGAATTAACATGCAGGCAAAAAGTGCGGCCGGATAAAATAATTCCCTGAAAACAACTTTCAAGTTGCAGGAAAGTGTGTCTTTAGGGATGAACCAAGCAAAATGAGGCGCACAGTTAGATTCTTCTTCAATAAAGGATGAGTCGGGATAGGCGATTGGAGCAGTTTCTGAGGTAATTAAGAAATTTATATTCTCAGACCAAACGGTAAGCTCTGTGGTTGTGGGAATCAAACTAGACTTGGTTCGATTTGGGAACTCACTCTCTTCAGAGTCTTGCTGAAATTCAAATAATTGAATGTCACATCCTTGATAAGGCTTATAATTTAAAGCTCCAGCTCTGTCTTTGATAGAGTCGTGAGATTCTTGAGATCCTTCAGGATCATGAAACTGGTCTGAGGAAAAATCTTCATCAAGCGCTGGGCTAATATTTTTCCTCTCAGGAGTGCTTTCATTTTCAATATCATCTAATTTCAAAGGTTCAGAATTGTCGGCGACAGGAACTTTTTCCAAGGAATTTGTTAAATCTTTTACGTATGAGAATAAAGATTCAGGCTCACTAAGCTCTGAACTAAATACCGATGGCAATTGGGTAAAATCTGGAAATCTATCAGGAAGCCATTTATAACCTGCCAGAAAGTTAGGCTCATGGCGATGCTTTCGTCTTAGAGGCTTCGAGATTGATGGGAAGCATTGCCGATAGCCGTGGAAACTTGTTGGCCCTGAAAAAGGCTTTTCTGGGATATGTGGGAATCCAAAGTTCATGCTAGAAGTTGAAGAATCGGGGAAATCAAGAATCTTTTCGGTAGGCCCATGTTCGATTACGGTAATGCAAAAGCCTTCAGCAGCTTTTCCTAATTTTGGTGTAATTTCTTGTACTGTAATAATTTTTCCAACTGATGGTCGGGGTAAAGCCTTTATGCCATTGAGGGGCAGAAGGCTAAACAATAAACAGAACATAATGAACTGGTACATATTTTTTAAGATAAAGATTTGTTTTGGATCATTAAATATTTGGTGACAATGAAGGGATTTCATTTTCCTCAAGGAATATGGATAAAACTTTTATATCATCCTTTTTTCATGCAATTTTCAGAAATCATCCCCATCATAGAAGCAATTGGGAATCATCAAAATAATGCATCTTTAACGGTTTTAAAGAAATTTGATCAAAGATTTTATCAATTAAGCAGCGCATAAAATTTTCAGGTCAATTCTTAAAGTTACTCAATGAGGATTTTGCTGTCAGCTGTGCCTGAATATAGTTTTAAAAAGTTTTAAAACGTGGTTCAGAGTTCCGTTTTTGCAGGATCTCCAACAGATTTTATCTAAAATGAAATTCTATTTATCTTTTTTATTTTGTCTAAACCTTTTAGGTCAAAATTAAAACAGGATCCAAATTTTTTAATTTATTGAGTTTCATCATATCATTTTCACAAAAGCTTTACTTGGGCTAATTATTATGATCAAAATATTATATTATATCTCAACGGGTTACTCAATCTTCACAAGTAAATCTTGACCTATTTCTGAAAATTTAAGAACAGTGAAAATTTGTTAGTTTAAATCTTGTTAAACTTTTCTTCACAATAGCAAAAGATAGTTGGTGAATAATTATTACTTTTATACTCCTTTTTCTGTAGAATTCTCACAACGGCAGGTATAAGTAAAAGCATTAATGAAAATAATGCAAACGGATAGAATAGCTCATTAAGCACTGATTCCATTTGGGGCCAAGCAGTATATGAGATAGAATTATCTTTAATGTGACTGTTCGATTTTGCAAACAGAGGTTCATTAGGAGGCAAAATTTTCTTCGTATTATCTTCATCTGAACGCTCCAAGGTTTCATCAATTTCGGAATTTCTTTGAATAGAATTTTCATAATTTGGCGTCCTTTCAGGACGAGAATCGATAAAGTCGAATAGATTGTCTTTGTTATTATTGAAAAGATTGGAGTTTTCGTCGAAGATCATAACTTTCTCTAATATTGGTCCACCGAATGAATTATCAGGCAAGAAGTTTTCAACAACTGTCAAGCTTTGATGTTGATCTTTTGGGATTTCAATATTGTCAACGGGACTCATTCCTGGTGGCATTGGAACAGGCATCGAGGCGCTTGGTCTGTCAAAAAGGAAATTATCCGGTCGTGGCTCATCGTCCATGATGAAAATGCGAGTAATTGGGGTATTCACCACTGGAGGAACAATCAGCTGGGGATCAGTTTTTGACTCCTCATTTAAAGAGGTAGCCTGAGTGATTCCTTGGGTGATAAAGTCCAAAGCAGAAAGTATATATTCCAATTCATTTTGACCGTATGACATTCTATCGACTGAACTATATGGTTGAATTTGATCAGCATCATCGCCAGGCATGAACACTGGGATACGAGGCAATCGTTTTGGGCCTGATTGTCGATTTTTTTGCCTGCCTGATATTGAAGCAGTTTTTTCTGATGATTGAGTTAAGAATGGTGTCCTCAAGAGAGCCTTTGGAATTGGTGTTTTGAAGTTTTGAAGTTCTGGATCAGGCATTTTTCGAAATTCAGCAACACCATTTGAGAAGTCGGCAAAAGGGAAGGTGAACAGTTCGTCAAGAGAAGGGATATGATCGTTTGTTCGAACTTGGTCAACTATTGTGAAAACCAAGCTATCCATTCCTTCTGAAGTCTTTGACTTTCTGTCTTGAAAAGTGAAAGGCGCTTTATTGTTTACATTAGCCAACGCAATTTGATTTAAAAACAATATACTCAATAGTAATGAAATTGAAATCAATTTTATCATTTCGTTAATATTTCTGGAATAAGGGAAATATTTTAATTTGATGATTTTCCAAGTTGTGAAATTTCAAGTGAATTACAAAAGATTTTTGGGAATGTCGAAAATTCCGCAAAATAGATCTTTTATAGATACTCTCTCGAACGGAATAATATTTCTGCTACAATTTAAAAATTTATATAACAAAACTATTTGGATTGAGTCATTTGGTGAACTGAAACTTTGAAATAAAAATATTTACATCGACTTGCGGGAAATCCATGATGATTATGAAACTTTTTTCCCGACTGAGATGAAATTTCATTGGTTATCGTGATATAATCGGCGGATTATTTTATTTATTTGGATCTCTATAATATATAAAAAAACAATGTAGTCCTACCAAAAATGGGTTTTTGTTTTGAGGTTGATTACGATATAATATAAAACCATTTAATCAACACGAAAATTTTATCATGCATTAACCTTGATTAGAGAAATGTACAATGTTTCTTGGTTTAAATTTTGAATGGTAAGAACATTTGGAATAAATTAAGACAGAAATCCCTGTTACCAAAGATGAGTTAAATAAAACATATTGAAAAATTATAGCCTCCATTTTTGAACACCTTAAAATCTTTGATAAAGTTGAAATATTAAATTTGGTTTTAAAAATGAATCAAGTGGGAATACCCATTAGATCATTGAGTGGGCTTTAAACGTATTGCTAGAATCTATGTTTTTCGCTTAATCCAATATACTGAATGGAATTCATCAATTTCCATCAAAGGATCGTGATACTGCCATAGCTATAATCAGCATGCTGGAAAATAAAGTTGCGGTTAAAAAAACATCTCTGAACCTTGACTTTGTCTCTGCTTCACAAATTTCTGCGTCAATGGGGAAATAATAGCCTTGAGAAGGTGAAGATTTTCGATGTGGTGTAGAAAAAATACTAAGCTGTATATCTGATTTTTCTTGCTGATGTTCAATTGGAGTTGTTGCAACGCCATCATTTGTATTCGATGTTAAGCGGTTTCCATGCACTTGGTTGTCGGCTCGAGGATTTGATATGAGATTTTCGAAATTTTCTGGGTCGCCATTAAATGGAATCGCTTCAGATAAAGTTATCAAGCTATCTTCCAAAGGATAGATTTTAAATTTAGAGTTTGAAATAGATGAATCATCTGGAAGAGTCATCGCAAAATTTTTTTCCTCCATCGTGTCCGTTATTGGAGCCAATGAAGAATCGGAAACTGATATATCAGACTGTTTAAGCATTTTAGGCTCTCCAAAATCTAAATTCAATTTATTAGCTTCATTTTTGTTCGTCTCGCTGATAGTTTGCAATTGCCACAATAAAGAACTAATATATCTCTCCTCATGTTCCAAAAGGGTTTTGAGGTGAGCGTTAATTTGCAATTCATTTTGTAACAAATGATCGCTTTCAGAAAATCGATGCGTTTGATGATGAATTCTTTCATGATGATTACTTCGAATTCGAGGTGTCCAATTATCTTTCAACCGATGAAAACGCGTAGGTTCGAAAAGAGTTTTACGTGAAAATCTATGGATATTTGAATCATCCAATTTGTACGGATAAACCCAGAGATTTTTATTGGAAGGTTCATCAGACAAAGTGGCAGAGTTCTGGATGCTAAGATCCACCAGAGACCGACGATCAGCGCCTAGTGTCGAAATTTCTGGGTTGAAAACGGCTTCGGAAACAGCAGAAAGGAAGGCCCAACAAAAGATCAAAACTAATTGAAACATTTTAAGAGAGTAGATAATTTGATCAAGGATTCAAAGATTATGCTTATTTTGAAAAAATTATATTTCGAGCACGAGCTTTATAGAAATGAGACAGTAAAAGAGTTTAATTTTAAAATTCATGTTTGCATAAATCAAAATTTTCTAAACTATGCATCCATGATGCAAGAGAAAGGATCTAAACTCGTGCTCTACTGCGACTATAAAATTAATTGATCTCTTCATCAATCTATTTCTCGGATCCAAACTATAAAGCTTCGAAAAATGATTTAATAAAATTTTCAACAAAATAAATCTCCCCTAGCTGTCGCGTAGAAAAGTTATTCTTTTAAAATTTATATAATAATAACCTTGGTATAGAATGTAAATTTTCGTTGAATTTAAAAGAAATTTTGGCATTCATCATTATTTTGTAATCCCATTTGATGGCTAAAGTAATATTGAATATTGTTAAAATTTGATTTTTGACTTTTTGGGTTGATACTGGCTTTGTACTGATTAATGCATGCCTAAAAAAAATTATTTTGAATCATTGAGTGAGATAATTCTCTAGGAAAAATAATATAGTCTTAAGCATACCAAGTTTTCCTCAATATCTCCTTTACTTGGATCAACCACCTTCCCTGGACAATAAAAAATGGTATCATCCGATAAACAGTTGCATTCAGAATCTGGTGGAATCCAAAATTCTTCCCCCGCATGTTTATAAATCAGACCAGAAGCTGACTGAAGTGGTAATCGGGGGATAGGATCATACGCCTGTGTGACACGAATAAAATGAAAGGGAATCTTTTTTTGGAGACGCAACTTTTGTTTGTCACTATTAGTCAATTGGTTGACTTTGTTGGCAAAATTTTCGTCACCGATTCTTGGTGCACCAAATGAGATAGCACGAAACTCACAGATGTGAAAAACCCGACAAAAATAATTTGTATCTCCAGTACTTAAACTCATAGCGCTTAAAAAAGCCATAACTATAGATTAATTGATGAAGTTAATTATTTTCTCTATTAGAAAAGCGTGTTTCCCTTCAAATAGTCGAAAAAAAAGGGGTTGGAAGCAAAATTTATCAAATAAAAAAGTATACCCCCGGCATTTTCATGACCAATAAAGTTTATCTTTGTTGTAGTGGTAGTCCTTTTCATGTTTTTTGTTGCAAGCTTGGCAATTTCTGGTTGCAAAATATTCCAGAAAGGCTTAACATGGTCCATTTCATTTTTGAAAACGCTTCCAATTTGCATGTCTGAAGCTCCATCTTTTTTTATTTTCTCAAGTTGGAAATTGCTGGAGAACCAACCTATTTGTTCCAATGTTGGTACTTTGAAGAATATGTTTATCGTTTGTGTATTATCAGCTTCTAATTCTTCAATCTTTTGTTTAACTAAAAAATAAAAATTCAGAGACTTATATTATTAATTAAGTATATTCAGTCATTCACTCTACCAAAAAATCCAGGGGCTAATTTGTGGCTATTTGAATCGTCCAAACAGTAGGCTAAACTAGCATAGCGTGCCGCCATGGATAAAATTTGAAAAATTTTAGGATTTTTTCCCCTGGTAAGTGGATATTTGGAGTCTTTTTCTGAAAATAAATTAGAGACAAGATTCATATCTGATTGGTTTAAATTACGAATTTTAAAGTTCATATTTTGCAAATCAACAGTGAAATTAAAATTTTTCGAATAATTTTTCTTAGAGTTTGATTCTTTAGATAACCAATTTTGCAAAAAAATGATTAAAAATAATATATAAGTGAATATTATTAATGGTAATTTTTTAGAAGGACCCAAATTTTGACTCTCCATCACTTTTAATTTTTTGACTAAAAAGATTAGTCAAGAGCAAGCTTTCACTACGTATAAATTCATGCTTATTTATATTGATTATCAGGATGAATTCAAACTTTTACCGTAAATAAACTTTTTTTTGATGTTACAAGATTTTATCTTGTTTTTGGCTAATAATACATGTATTTGTTTAACTTTTGATAAATTTTCTATTTATTTTTGTTGAACTTGGTTTATTATAAATAATTCTAACAAGACTTGAGCCTTGACTGTTTCATTTTCAAATATAAATAATTGGAAAAATCAGAACTCCCTGATCAACACTTTTCTCAATAATTATTGACATTATTTCGCTTTATAATATTTTAAAAAATTTAGAGGTAAAGTGCTTTCAATAACAGCTAGAATAATACTTCATAATGCAGGAATTCGATTTCATATAGCAGCAAAAAATTATTTTGTTATGGAAAATAGAGCGATTAAAGGAGTAACTCAATGCAAATATAATATTATCAAAAATCTATATTATTGATGACATGTTATTTTTTCAAGAAATTTTTACGACAAAAAAAGGTATAGTATCATACAGGCGAAAGATATAATGTAAAATTTTTAAACCTAAATTTCAAGGGTGATGGAAGCTCGGTAATGGTTTTGGGATATTCGTACAAAACAGAACCTTCATTGGTAAGAGAAAATTTGGTGTTTCAACAAGATAATAAACCAATTTAAACTGCAAATGAATTTGTTAAATGATTTCAAAGAGAAAAAAAATTAAAATAATGAATTGGTCAGCAACCTCCTTCGACCTTAATCCCATAGAAAATATCTGAAAACTGATATCTAAAAACGTCAAAATTCTCTAAAGACCGTAGGCTGCTCTAAGAGAGGAGTGGTCTAATTTTAATACTTTAATTATTTGGAAAGCTGTAGATTTAATGCCGCAAAGAATTAAAGGAGTTTTGGATGTGAACTGTAAGCAAATAAAATATTAATATATTCTATAAAAAATGTTTTATATACATAATAAAAAAAGGAATAAATCATGTATATATTTAAAATTTTTATTTAATAAAAAATTCGGGTGTTGCGAAGAAAAATATATATATATATATAATCATTAATATTATATTTGAGATATTGAAAAAAAAACATTTTTATTAGATTTTCAATTTGACTAAATATGATTGCAAAATTGATTAAAAGGTACTATGAAATATGCCCAACGAATATTTTAAATTTTTTACCTCTTATTTATTATGTCTAACATTACTAATAATTGCAAGTGTAAAACATCAATTTTTGTAAAGTTCAATGTGTAAGTATATAAGTCTCTATAAAAACGACTTTTTTGCAACATTTAATTTGAAGCAATTCAAACAAGGCTAAGAAACTCAAAACTCAAAACTCGAAATAAAATACTCGTAACATATTTTCAATATATAATCCTAATCTACCGTAGAGCCTGCCCTATAGCATTCCCCCTAAAGTATCTTCTCATAATTAAAACCAGGTACACTGCATAATATTGATGTTGGATAATTGAATAAGACCAGGATATTTTATAGATTTATTATTTATTTAATGATTATTATTATATATTTAGTCATCCGAAATATTAGTATATGTTATTTCATTTTCATAAATTTCGCTATCACTTTCATCAATAGTACAATCATCATCATCATCTTCTTCTATATTAATGATTATTTTTATATAATTATTAGAAAGATAAATACTATTAGATTGTACACACGAAAAATCAAGAATTAATTTTTCCTCTCATCCATTCATTTTATTTGAATGATCTTTGAATTAATAGAATTTTACCCATTCAGCAACTGTTGTATAGGTTGGTCATTTAATTTTGCTAGAAGGAGTCTATTCTTTAGAATATATTATAAAAATTATTTAAACATTATTTTAATTACCTTAGCTTTAAAAGGTTTTATTAAAGAGCTACATCTAATGTTTGAAGTTGTGATGTTAAATCTCCAGGAATTACTGTTATATAATCCTCTTGTAAAGTATCTCCCATATTTAGTACCCCCATGCATGTATATTACCCACGGGTACTATACAATTTCTAACTAGCAAGTTTTGAATAAATATTCGGGCAATATAAGCAGTACTCTACGATACTCCTTTTTACCCCACATCTTTAATCTATTTTGGCACAGAATCAATGAACATCACTATGTTTAAAAATCTTTAAAAACTACCAAAAAAGAATTTCTTGAGCGAAAAATCAAGTCCAAGATACAAAATTGATACAGTATTTTCCTACTAACTGATCTAATGATTAGTTTTACATGTACATCATTAGCGCCTTTTCGCTTATTTTTTTAAGAGTTTGCTAAATATTTAATACAAATTTTTTTTTAGGAAGATTCGAAGGTTCTACATGAAAATTTAATTTAAATTCCAAAAATGTACTGCATAAAGTAAATTCATGCTCATCATTTGACTAATAACTTTCATTGATCAGTGTGAGGTTACATGCTTCAAAAGTGCGATTAGAAATATCTGCAAATTTAGGTGAATACAGGGTACCGCGAAATTTTTTGTTGGGATTTCTGCTGTTTGTTTCCTTATAAAAATTCTAGATGATCAAACAAAGATGTCTAAATAAGAACATTCATATAACTAAATTTCCACTTCTACCTTCTCTAATCCTGAGTACACCGTCCTTTATCTACAATATTCTCAAATGATGTAGAGAATTTGAACAATGAAAATAAAGATTTTAGCGCTTCAAGTTCCCTATAAATCATCGAAACTTTTAATTGAACCCCATATTATGGTATCATATGTTATTTTAGAATTAATATTTATAATCCCGAAACAATTTTAATGAATAGACAGGTCACAACACTTGAGAGAAACATTTTCAAAAATGGCATTGACCTTTTATCCGAATTGTTGAACAATTTTGTTCTTTGGTAAAATCTAAAAAATTCTTCACTCGATATTTTATTTGTCACAAAAGAGATCGAAAATTATAGTGAGCTCTTTCAAGTAATCATTCTAGTTTATGCAGAAAGGCTCAAACTTTTGTTAACTCTACACAAATTTTGTGCAGTAAGTCATTTTCTCCTTCCATCAAAATTTGTTGTAAAATAAAGAACTCTTGCCTGATAAATGTAGAAAATTCATGTAGAGGGTAATCAGGTATCCATCCCTGAAATATGGAAATCCCAAGCTCAGCGATTTCCTTGGGTGAGTAAATTGATCAGCTATTAGTGAAAGATAATGTATTTTTGATAATTGGAAAACATTGAAACAAAATATATATATTGAGAAATTCCTGAATCCATTAAAGCGGAATTTTTCGATCTGTTATTTGGCAAAAATCTTTCTTATATCACATATTCTTCAAAAACGCCATTTGCTGAATTTCTTGCCTTCGATGTTGTAATTTTATTCTGATTAAATCTATACCAATCATGAGGCTTTAATTTGGAAATGATTCGATCTTATGTATTTATAATTTACAAATAATACGATAAAGGATTATATCTTGCGAATTGAACAAAATTTAATAAATACCTCTGGATTTTCTATGATGGAAACCAACCACGTCTCGGATTAAGCAAGATTTCATGGACATTCAATTTAAAACTCTCCCGATGTTCAAATTGGTACCTGATTCCAAGACTTCCCGACCACCATACACCATGATCGGCTGGCATCTTCCAGAATTCAAAATAGCTATCAATTTCTTTCCAGCAGACGACGGCATCTTCTTCGTCACTTTTTTGTTTGTACTTGAGAGCAATTTTAATTGATTCCAAACCAATCGAATTAATTTCGATTCCATTATCAGGAAAAAAGGAAAAGGCAGCTGGATGTTCGGTTGCTGGAACTGGGAATGGTAAAGGGGAAGTGTAGCAAATGTATTTGCCAGCATTTAATGGCAAGACACTTGACTTCACATGTAACATTAAGTTTCATTAAGTTTCCCGTTCCCAAAGAAGTATAAATATTTTTTGAGATTTCAATCAGAAAAAAAAATAATACCCTAGTGACCGCGACTTCGATTGTGAAATCCATATTTTCACGTAGAAAGCCAGCCGAAGCCATATCCACACCATTTTTGATGTTACGGGATAAACACCTCAGAGGCCATGTTTGTGTAAGATTTCTAATATTTGAACAACATTTAGCAAAATTATTTAGCGACAAGTTGAAATTTCTCCATCATAAAAGGTTTTCTCTTTGCTGATAGTTGTTATCTAAAAGACTCACAATGTCTCGAAAAGAAGTTCATCAAATATTTGAGCCCAAACTTCTGGGGGAAGTTGAGTCATGATTTTACCTGCCATTTTGCAAGGTTAAACAATGAAGATCAAAAGATGATATTGAAAAAAATATTTTTCAATCGTCAATTAATTTTTATATTTCTTGATTAATCCAGTGATTATGCAAAACTCCTTACCCACTATATTCGAATACGTCAGTGGTTCGAAACCTGGAACGCAAATGTGCCACTATTTCTAAATACGCCCGTGGTATGAATTAAATTGTACTGTTCGAAAAGGTCAAGAAAATGAAAGGTCTTGGACCAATTCAAAACAATACTTTTAAGTGAAAATAAAAATAAAAAATAATAATTTTAATCAGAATTCTTCTCGAAATACATGCTTTTCACGATGTGAATAATTAGCATTCGAATTAAAAATTAAGCGAGCTCATGAGAGGAAGTCTAGACGAACACAGGATTCGCAACCAACATTGGGTGGATTCGGCTGGTCTAATTAATATCTAGTTTTCTTATGCTGTGAAACGATAAACACAGATAATGTCTTTGTGCAATAATAGGCCACTCCAAAACCCCTTAAACGAATTAGGGAATAGGAACGAATCATTTAACCTATTTTTCGGCTTTTTCAGGAACAATCGACAGACAACATGCAGTTAATTGTTTGGGGAGCCGAGATTTCGGAGTTTACTGCAGCTTGTGTTTTTTTCGTATAGATAGCAAAGCCACAAAACTTACAAAAAAGCGTGATAAGAATTTCGATCAATGACCTATTTTCTATGACAAACAAATATATTTTATATTATTTTGTAAACTCAGAAATAGAAATTGAAGATTTAAAATGCAAATCTGGATTTATATTAAAGCTGAAAAGCATTCAGAATTTAGGGAGCATCGTTGATTAAAAGTATTCAATAAGATATTCTTTGAAAGAACTTTTTTTTTAAAATATAGTTGAATCTTGTACTCGACTCGTGAATACTCTAGCTGCAAGGAATCGACACTTTGAAAAAACCGGATCCAAATTTAAACGAAAAAAGTTGGCCCCCTGTTTTAAGAATCCATATTTTGCCTCGAATTGTGAAATCTGGAATGTCAAATGAGTTTTGGTGAACAAGAGTCGATTATTTGATTTTCTCCATTTTTTACCACAGTCAAAATTTACAAAAAATATTGGAGCCAATTATTGACATGATTCTTTAAACAGATCTGAAATACCCAAGAAAAATAGGTATAGATATATTGGACTTTTGGGATCAATTTAAATATCTCTTTCAACCTATTTGAAGTGCAGTTTGAAATTCACCTTTACGAGACCAAGATGCTGGAACCTATTGACGAGAAAAAGTTGAGTTTCGTAAGTTTTTATTCTGATATATTGATGTGCTTGGAGGATAATTAGAATAACTGATTTTTTGAATTCGAAATATTTTATATTCAATTTTTCCTTGATGCTGTCTACATTGGTGAATGCCGCCTTTGATTTCTGTCCCGCAAAAGAAAAATAAATTGGTGTAGTTGCATTAGAAAGCTATCATACTCAAACTAATTTATAAAGAAGATGGGGGCGGGAGAGAAATATGTCATTGAATTACAGCTGATTGTGGAATTTGGCGTTCTGGGTGAGATTTATATTTGATTTACGAGATAGTTTTTATGCTGCGGATATGTGTCCCTCATCGGTGGATGGCTTGAAGTGAAAGGCCGGATTGGGAAGTTTCTGAAAGTTTATTTTGTTATTAAGACCCAGGTTTGAATTTTAGAAATTGTATTGTACTTTGGATTTTGGCAAGGTTATCACTCAGGTTTCCGTTTCCCTCAATAAAATTATTAAAATAGCACTAAATATCTCTTGGGTCATATTTGGGTTAATAGAGGTAAATATTTTTTGCCACCTTTTGGGCTCTTAAATTTTTACTTTTACTATCAAATTATCACTTTATTTCGCATTCTAGTTTTAAAATATTTTCCAATTTGTGATTTATCTCAACGTGAATTAAGTTTATTATGTCATTTTTATTCGATTCGAAACGGGAAAATTTTTTTGTTACCATTTAGAAGAACAAAGGTGTTTGAAATATTATTATCATTTAGTTGTTCTGGCTTCTATATTAGGAAGAAAAATATATCAAGCCATCATTCATGATGTAGAGTGAGATTTTTTTCGAATGCAACCCTTTGAGGCTAAAAAAAATTACGCCCAAAGAAAAGGATGAACCTGATAGAATGGAATTCATTTTGCTGTGACATTAAAAGTCTTAGCAAGACATTATTGAATTTTGTTTGCTCAAACATACTACTAATTTAAGGTTATAAAAATAGTAGATTAAAAAAATATTCATTACAGATTTTTTAATGTCAAAGTAGTAGAATTGAGAAGCAAATGATTTCAAATCATTCTAAAGAAAGTAATGCCTGTGGTATCAATTTCAATATTAGAAATCTTAAGCATTGACCTTTGAAAATGGGAAAATAAAAAGATATTTTATAAATTTATAGTCATTTTAATATTTTTCTAAATAGATCTCCTCAAATTTCACTTTTATTTTGCTTAACTAAGTTTTTGGTTGTCAAATTTAGAAATTTCAGCATAATAAAATGATTTATATTATATATTATTATTAATTTTTCTTATTATATTAATACTTATAATTCCTTTAATTAAAGCATAATTTATTTTAAATAGGTTATATATATATAATAAACATGTTTTTTTCCTTTTTAATCTATTTAAAACATATATTAAAGAAACATTTCTAGTTAATTTATATTTTTTCTGAATTATATTACAAGTTCTACTTCATCTTATCTGTTTTAATAATTTATTTTTATTAAAGATATATAGCCATAATTTGCCTTAATATACTTTTTCAGCTTGAATCTAAGATATAAAATTTCTTATAGAAAATTCTAGTTTCGAAACAAAAGACTCTTTAATCTTTTCATCAAGATATTTGCAGTAACAAAATATATAAATCAAATTTGTGGTCGATGAATGTAAAATTCGACAACAAATCCAATCTCATACTTAGTTCTAAAAATGATTTAATTTAGATCATTTTTTATTTATGATTTTTTGTGAGAATAATATATGTATTATATTTTGGTATAAATTTATTTAAAAGGTTCAAAAAATATAAAATGTTCAAAAATGTTTTTTACAAAAATTAACAGATTCTTTTTTTATTCAAAAAAAAATTTATTCAATAAACAGAAAAGTATAAATATTGATTAAAATAATTGTGAAAATAAACCAAGTCTTATATTAGTAATTGTTAGTATTCTAAAATAAAATAAAAATAGTCAAAACTAAAATTGCTAAATCTTTATCATAGTATAGAACAAATTCATTTTTAAACCCAAAAAAATATATTCAACATTTAAACATAATGTTACAAATATTTAATAACAAAGCATGAATTTAAAACTCAAAATAGAAAGAAGACTTGGAAAAGTTTTGATTAACCTAATTATATTATTTATCAATTATTTAATTTAAAATAAAAAAGATTTGGAATTAAAAAAAATATAATAGAATAAAAAATTATTCAAAATACTTTGTGTTAAAAGTGTTTTTTAATAAAAATTAACGTAAAAAATTTCATAAAACAACAAATAAAGCAAAATATGTAAAGCTTCTGTTCAATTGGATTGTAAAAGACTGAAATAGTATGGAAAAATGAAAGAAACTTTGGTTGAAAATAACTTTTTCGAAGTTATTTAAAAAAATATATTTAACAGATTGAATGAATTGAAAGATTTTCCCAAAACAAATCACAAAAATTTATTTTAAATATTTCAACATTGTTTCAAATCAAATATAACACAAACCACACATAATAAAAAAAACACATAATAAAAATAGAAAATATTTTTCAAAATTATGTTATAAAAATAAGATTAGCGATTAACATAATGTAAAGTATATTACTATTTTGAATAAGTAATGCGTGTAATTTCAAAGATAAATTCTTCAAATTTAATTTAATCAAAAATATTAATATATAAAAAATATTGAACAGTTGATACAATTTATGCTAAATAATCTTTATCTAGAATTGAAAAAAACTACTATTCATAAGCTACTCAAATTACCTTAAAATTGTTTTATTAATAAATCTCAAATAATGTTACATTTTCATATGTTGCAGAACAAATTTTTATTGAATAGAGATTTATACAAATATTATTTTTAATTTCAGACTTGAATTGTAATTCAAATATGAATATTTTAAAAAAAATTATAAAATTAAATGAAAAAAATAATGGTTTCAAAACAAAACATTTAATATTTAAAATAATTATATGTAAAAGTTTTTTAAAAATCAAAAATAACTATTATTATTAGAAATCTCAAGTTTGAAATCGAGACAAGAATTCAATTGCAATCAAATTAATTATCTTAATAATACAGTGAAGAATATTTACTAAACAAAGATAATTTTTATAAAGCTATCAAAAGTTAAAAAAAAGTTTTCGAGCGAATTTGGATGCAATTTTTTTTTAAACATAAAAACTAAAATTTTGTAAATGAGAAGTATTCAAACTTAAAAAATTGAAAACCAAGAAGAGCTTAATAAAAGCAACAAATTTTTAATTTTTAAAACAAAATAAGTTAAGAAAATTTTGTACCAGAAAATACTTATGACAATAAATAAAAATTTTTTTTTTCAATAAAAAAAACTCACAACAAATTTGAACGGTTAAAAGGTGATAAAAAAGTTTAAAAATGCAAACAGCAAGGGGTTTTCCTGTATTACATGCAGAAAAAGTACCATATAAGAAATCTTCAATATTATTGCTAGCAATCTTTATAAAAATATTATGTGAAATTGTAAACCGTAATTCATTTTGAATAAAATTGCAAGGCTAAAATTTAAAAATAGTTTTCAAAAATTTAAAAGTTAATTTTGTAAATTGCTTTATGTCATGAAAATTTCTTTTTAAAAAAATTATATTATATTAAAAATTATGCTGAGAATTTTTTATTAGGAAATCATACTAATTTCGATTCAAAAAATGGGAATAAAAAATTTTTCGATGTTCGTAAAAAATATTCAAACAGAATTGCAAAATTCAGACTTTTAACTGATATTATTGAAGATGAATCTTAGAAAAATCCTGTCACTTTTGAAAACTTAACATCTATTTTTTGTAAACATATAATTCTAATTAATCCCAAAAAAAAAACAACGCCTGATTTGTTGTGTAATCATTTTTAAGGAATCAAATAATTTTTACGACTTCACCAACATTGTAATATCTTTATGTAAAAATGACGTCCACTACTACACAGCAAAAAGGAATACATGAAAACAATAAATCCACTAAAATTTCAAAAGTGCTTCGACATGACCCCACAACAATACCCCGCTTTATATTCAAGTACCGAAGAACAGTAATAAGTGAAAACTTACCCACTTTCCGGAAGACCACTGATTCTTTGCAACTACGAAAAAGAATTACTTGTATTTAAAGCCAACGAAAAACGATATGCGTCACTCCACAAAATTGTCAACAATTTAAGTCTTAAATGTAGTGTTACAGTCTGATTAACAAGCTAACGGATAGCAAGGGAGAACAGTATTGTATGGCGATGAAATAATCAAAAGGGTAATTCAACTTTAATGAGCGAATTGAATTAGTAAGGATTCAATGTGCGAGATCAGTCTTAGTCACTATTCTTTTCAAAAGATAACAAGGGAATCTGAAGGTAGAGGGATAGTCTGTACAGTCAACAAAAGATAACACACACTGGTATAATTCTATGCCTCACGTCGGCGCTCTTAGAATTCAATATTAGGTATCAGTTGTACTTTTCAGTAAACGTTTATTCAATATACTTCACAAAAACTAACAATTATACAAATCAAGAAAAGAAATACTAAAAGGGAAATAAAGGAGTTGATATCTTTGTATTGATCTGAGTGTTATTCGAGTGTGAATACTTTTCTATGGCTTTGAAAAGTCTCGCTTATATACTCTTTAAAAGGGATCAATGATCAGGTCAGTGATCACATCAATGATTCGGCCAATGATCAATCAATGATCAGGTCAATGACCAAGCCATTGATCACATCAACGACTAATTTTAAAAATAGGATGGCTAATACATGTGACTAATTATGGCTAAGTAAATAAATAAAAGCTAAAAAGTAAAAGATTCAACCGTAAGAGTAGTCTGTGAACTGCTGAAAATGTACTGTACAACTTCAGAATTCATTCAGGTATCACAGCAAAAAAACCCTAAATCTCAGAAACAGCTTATGATTGGGCAAAAGTTATCTTCTTTGATGAGATGAGTGTTGAAATTGGGAAGCAATTACGATAATCAAGAGTTTAGCGGCACACTAGAGAGAAATTTAATGCTAATTGCTTAGAGGCTACTTTCAAAAGTGGAAGAAAATTCGTAATAGTTTTGGCGGACTAAAAGAGTCATTAGTATTTTGTAAAGAACAAAAAAATGGGTAAAAAACAAATGCAAAGACTTACCATGAAATCTTAAAACCAACTTGTTACCATTTTGGAACACAATTAAATTGTTAAATGGAAGCTAGATTATTTTTCGCCAAAATGATACGCCGACCCATTTTGTGTAAAAATGATTAACGGAAAACAAAATTATGACTATCAATTGGCCGGCGAATTCACCAGATTTGAATCCAATTGAGAATATTTTAATTGTTGTTGAAAGACAATATCCAAAAGATGAAGTCTTTCCCAAGTCTGCGGTCGATCGAACTTAAAACTTATCTAGAGAAGGAATGAGAGAAATTCGATACCTCTGTTCCCGAAGAGTTTTTTGTGTCAATGCCATGAAGTATTGAAGGAGTATTAGAGCAGTATTGAAGCAGTCTTAAATTCAAATGGAGGGCCGAAAAAGTATTAATTTTTACCATAAAATAAATGGGTGGGTAGGGGGGGAGCACAGTACATTTTTTTGATAATTGTACATGTATAAAAATGTCAAATGATCAAAAATTATTTCTCGAATGCTTCACACTTTTGAGGGGGCACTGTACATGTATTTGATAATTGTACATGTATGATAATATCAAATGATCAAAAATCATTTCTCGGAATACTTCACTCTTTTGAAGATCAAAAGAACAAAAATCATTTCTAGACCGTGACACATCATTCAATTGAAGATCTTTTTTTTTTGTATTACTCGGTTAATATTTCCGGTACAACGGACTTTGTAAACCGCTTCAAATGACCATTATTCTAGCCAGACCTATAATTAATCACAGGCTTCGGATTTCTAAGCTTTGGAAAAGGGATACAAAGCACTTTTTTGAAGTGCAAAAAAAGTTTTAGCTATAGAAAATCCGAGAAAAGCAATAGTGCATAAATGGAAATTTTTTTGTAGTATTACATTTTCGAATTTCCTCAGATCAAGTGAAGTACATTTTCGAATTTCTACAGAATATCTACAGATCAAGTCAAGTACATTTCAAGTGAACTGCATTTGCATTAAAATTTTGTACTCTCTTGATCAAAACTTTTTCAATTCACTTTAATGGCTTTTCAGCCATTTTTAAACAAGGGAAAGAAATGCTAAAATCGAAATATTTTGGAAATAATCAAATTCCTTTAGAATCGATAAAGGTGTTAATCATCTTTATTGCCAAGAATCAATACAAAAGTGAGTGAACTTGTGTAACTATTTACGGTTGTATTAAGGCTCTATACTTAAGATTCAAATATGAGACTGATCATAGCATATTCATATATTATTATTACTATTTGCTAAACTTCTATAGTAATTTCTCTAGATTCAAAAAATGGTTTCAAATATTTATTTTATACACAACTATTTACAGATAGGACTATGTTCAATTATAAATCTATAGTAAAATATAAGTGATTCAAAGATTACAAAAGACTTATCAGGTTACAGTCATTAAAAATATACATTATTATAAGTCAAAGGATTAAAAAAAGAAGCCTTTCTATTGAATAAGATGTCACAAAGTGTGGAGATATATTTTGAAAAATATATCTTGATTGATTTCTAACAGAGCAATTCTTCTCAAAAAGAAAGGGCCGTAATGTGTTGCTCAAGGAGTAAGCTGTGTGATGTTCCTATTTGTGGAAACAATTCAAACTGATCGAATGGGAAAAATGTACCATCTGTTATTAATAATTCTTCATAAATATCATTTTCAGTGAAATAATCTAAGGGAAAGACAAAGCACGGAACTGTATGGTAAATTGTATTTTCTTCTGAAAGTTGTTGAGTTGAAAACTCTTCGAAATTTTGATAAATTGGTGAAGCATTTTCCGATGATAAAGATGAAGTTGTTACATCTGAATCAGGAGACAAGGCAGAATTTTCATATCCAGACTGTATTGGTGAAGTAAAGGCTTCTTCTTCTTCTTCTTCTTCTTCTTTTTCTTCTTCTTCTTCTTTTTCTTCTTCTTCTTCTTCTTTTTCTTCTTCATTTTTGTCGTTATTGTTGTTGTTGTTGTTGGTGTTAGTGATCATAAAATTTGATATGGGATATGATTGATTAATACTAAAAGTTGTCATCATACCGGCGGAGTTGCCCTCCGGGAAAGAATTTGAAACATAAACTGAGGATCTTTTAGGTTGATACTTGTAATTTGGATAAAGGGAATGATGTAACTTTAGAGCTTCTGTTGATAAGTCATCATATAGTTTTTTCACCTCATTTGGGGCATCTTGCCAAACTTTTTTAGCAAGTTGACAAACCATTGGCATGGTCGGTTTTAACCCAAAGCTCCACATCTCCTTCAACAAGCAATTTTTTAAAAGAAAGAAACTATTTGCAGGACGTGGTGGTTTACCAAGGGATGGTGGTTTTTTTGTAGTGCATATAAGTGTTTGAAGATCAAAACGAGGTTTGTATACAATTTTGGGGTCAAAACTTGCTGGAATCTCACTGCTAATGCGTTTCTTTTCTATCTTGGACCGACTTTTCTTGTTACCATCTGTTGCTGTTGATTTTCTACGTGAATATGGAGAAGCAATTGATTTCTTAACAACGTTTGCCATTTCAAAAACGTTCTTGTTTTCTTTTCCCATTTTGCTATTAAAATCGAAAGTTCACTTATTTGGAGGCTCTTAATTTTTATTGATAAGAAATTGCTTTGAAAAATTTCTTTGAATCCTTGATCAAATTCTCAGAATAATGGGAAGTTTGGATAAGTAACTTTCCAGTTTTGCAATTAAAATTTCTTGGAAAAAACTGTCTCCTTTATATAGGCATGAAGCTAGGCCTTCAATAATTGGAACCTATGGTTAGATTGATTAGAGATTACTTTGTTTCAAGTCATCCATATACTTGTGATTTTTGGCCAAAGAGACTATTGATGAATCGCTGTGGAAAGAAATAGGTATTGTACCATGTAAATATAAAATAACTAAATTTCTTTTACAATCTATTCAAAAAAGTATCACTATTTTTAGCTTTTCCGAAAATCAAAGCTTCCATTTTTTGCGTAACAATACCATTTGATCTTGGAAGATTTCTGAAGAGATGCATCTTCAAATAGCATAAATGTGCAACCGAAAAATTAGCGAGATTTTTTTGAATGTCCAAACTATAATTAAAAGAAACCTTCCTTTTAGTAGACATTTTAAAAAATAATAAGAAATTTTTTTTTAACATGTTAGTCTAAAATTGACCAGTTTAAAAGTTTAAAATTATATTCTTTTGTTAAACTTTGTAATTAAATTTTCTCGGCATCAACTTTCCAGATTATTACCCTTTATAAGATCAATTTCCAAGTTTAATTTCAAGGAAATAAATTTATAATGTTCAAGTATAAGAAAGAAGAATGTTTTCGTTAAAAATGGAATTAGGCTAGATTTTCTTTTAGTAGAATGATTGAATATTTAATCTAAGGGTTATTTGAAAAATAAATTGAATTTAAAAATAAAAAAACCATTGTATTTTTTATATTTCTCTTGGCTGAAAATGTCAAACAAATGATACAATAGCATTTTTTTTCAAAAAATTTCTGCATGCGTGATATACAGGGAGCTCGACAGAAATGAACAAATCAATAAATCAATAAACATAATTTATAATAAAATATTATACAGGAAACAAGACTCTTTAGTATTTATTTCACCTGATTTTTACAAATATAAATAAGATAAAATGAAAATCTCATGTTTCAAAAGATTTGATTTAATTTGATTTGATTTAATTTAATTATTATAAATATCATATATATTTGGAACTATCATAAAATAATATTTTTCTTTATGAAAAAGTAAATTTCGAAACATTCGGCGGAAAAATTGATTTTCTTTAATTTCTAGTAGAACCAGTAGAACGAATCATATTTCTACATTTTTTTAAATGGTTTAAATTTTTTTTGGTAAAAATTTAAAAAAAAAAAATTTGCAAGAAATTAACATAGAATTCTAAAAAAAAAAAACGAGAAATCAATGGAATCAAAATAGTTCCTTCTTTTGATATGATTTCAAAGAAATGATTAAATGATTGATTGATCAGTGATTTTTTTTGATTTTTCTTGGAATTCTACATAATTATCAAATTTATTTTTAGTTTATTATTAATCTATAAATAAAATTTGTGCGAAAATCAAAGATTTTCAAGTCCATCGATGTAATAAATGATTTAACTTTTTCAAAAAAAAAGTACAATCACTTCCTCTAATGTTACATAATATTCCGAGGGTCAGAAGTTGATATACATCTGTGTCATGGGGAATTCTTTAGTGTGTGTATTTGATGATGATGATGATGATGATGATGATCAAAGAGGTTTCCAAAAACTTTTTGTTTTTATTTTACCCTTTTTACAATTTCATTTGATAAGATGACTTTTTTGAAGAAAGAAAAAAAGGATTGGATTATTATTATTATTATAGAAAAAGAAGTTTCTTTGGATATCTTTCGGATTTTTAAAAGCTGTAAATGATTAAAAATATCATCAAATGATCATTTCTCGCATGATAAATTTTAGATCGGACATACGAAAGAATTGATGATTGCTTTTTCTTGAAGAAATTGAAACGTCCTCTAGACAGAACAATTAAAAATAATTTTAGTTGAATCAGGGTAAATGTTATGATAAAATGTGAATTTCTTTTTTAAAAACTTCAAGTAAACTAAAGATCACAATTGGGGTATTGCAAGGTATATCTTTATCAAAAAATTAGGTGAAACTAATTAGGGGTTTTATGAAGTCAAGAAAAAATAAAGATAGGCAACTTTCAAGCTTTCAGAATAAATAGCTTTAGATTTTAAAATATAGGAAACCCGTTTCATTGTAATAATTAAAGAGTTCAGCTTATATTCGGAGTTCATTAGATTGCATAATAGTTATTTTATTGATTGTAAAACACCAAAATTATCCTTATCAAAAACAAAACCCATTTTGTAGCCTTTCAATAAAAATTATTAATCATTTGTGCTGACGCTACCCAATTAAATAATAAATAATAATGAGGTAAAATTTGCTGAAAAAGCGTCTAATTCAGACATAAAATTTCCAGGTTATAGATTGATGATGTTCTGAAATATCGTCAGAGGATTACGTAATTTAAAAAATGAATATTTATTAATGAGCAGGCGCAGATCAAAAATCTTTGAAGACCTGAATAGGTAGGTTCAAAGTAGCGCAGACTCTACATTACCAGGTTTCTCTTATTCATCTTCGGCCGCCGAAGTGATTGTTTGATGAGGCAATTGCCTTGCTTTTAAAGATCCTGTTCTGGTAGACTGCAAATTAGGCGTGGTATATGGAACTGAGGGAGCTGTTGAAAGAGGACGATTCTGTTTTGATGGATATGCATAAGGCTAAAGATGGGAAATTTTTTGCTTCTCTGGATACGGTTTTTTTTGTGGACTTTTAGTCACAAATGTTTTATGGGCATGAATGATTTTACTAATGTAGTCAATATTGGAGCTTTGACTTGCTAAGGCTTGTCGGATACAAATTATCCGTTAACCGTCCTTAATGTAGTGTAGTGTAGTGTAGTAGTTTTCTTAATTTGCGCGGCTCACGATTACTATATACATGTACATTAGGCAACAACAAAAGTAACACCCGATTTTTTATTGTTATAAATGTAAATCGGGCGTTTTACTTTTGGTGCCTACTGCCCATGTATAATTTACACTTACTGATAAGAAATTATCACTTATTGACTATTTAATTCTAACGACTAATTTTTTTGAGTTTACTGATCAAGAGATATCATCGTTGATAAGATCAAAATTGATAGAAATTTAGTTCTTGATGTGATAATAATGGAATACCTTAAATTATGTGTTGATATATTATAGATAACTTTAGTATTCAACTTAATAAAAATGATCGTAGCTACTAACCCGAAGATAGAATTTTGTCTTTTTCTGAGAAATTCTCTGATTTCTAGAGGTTTCCCAAACTGTAACCTGAGTCAATAACTAATTTTTTTGACAATGATTTTTTCGGTCGATTCGCATTAAATATTCTCTTAGGAATTCTGAAATCGCCCCAAATTATGACAATCCGTTTTTTTGGGCCTATATATTTATATATAGCATATACATGTGTGTGTAGCAATGTAGATCTGAATTTTCATTGTTTATGGACGTTTATTTATATAGATCCTTTTTTGAATCTCAACTTAATTCTTGGAATAATTTTTGCCAAAGAAAAAATATATTTTTTTTATTTTTTTTTGAAAAGGGGCTATTTCTTATTTTAGTTACAAATGAAAATACCAAAAGATTAAGGGCTAAATATTAACTCTTCCAAGATTTTTGAATATTATCTATTATAAATCGGGAAATTTGGTAGTGATATTAATATTTTATATATTGCGGAATAAATATGAACTTCTTTATTTGTTTAAGAAAATTTTAGAGTTCTGAATATTTAATTAATTTTGATAATTTGATAATTTGGTAATTTGTTCAATATAAATTAATATTTCAAATAAAAATTATAAATTTTTTATTTATTTATATATTAAAAAGAATTTTTAGAAATAACCCAATTATATCTATGCGTCATTAAGCGCCAAGATTTCCTCGTTTAAGCTCAAGAAATCTAATCTGATTTTTTAAATCAACTTTACTGCGAACAATGCAAATGACAACGATTATCTCTTGTTAGATTAAAGAATTCTTGTCCGAAAATGTGTTTCCAGTCAATTATTTATAGGGATCATTATGATTCGTGCTTGATGGAAGGTTGAGGAGTATTCAGGAGGAAGAAAGTTTTAAATACATTAAATAAAAGTATTCAGAATATTCGACGCCAATTGTCATGAGTTCCACACGCTACAGTCCCTGAACAGGACACTAAAAAAATTTACGGATTCTCTTGTTTTTTTCATTCATTCAAATTGATTCATCATTAAATATCGAGAAGCAAAGCTTAAAAAATAGAGAGATGAAAAGTTTCTTCAAATGCTTGACAGTTTGGGCAGGCTTTGAAAAAAAAATTTCTAGTTTATTTCTAACTACCCAAAAAATTTGTTACTGCATGCTTTGTGTTTCAAAAAAAGTTTTATGCCAAGGAAGTATGAGTAGATGGGTGGGTGGTCAAGTAGATAATGAAAGAATAAATAGACTATATCTTAAAATTAAATGAAAAACAATTTAGGGCGTTTATTGTAAATAGTTAAATTAATGACATCATTTATAATATTTCAAACAATTATTTTTGCATTTATGTTGTTAACTTTTATGGAAGAAATTGTGAATCTTTTCAAACTTGGTAAATATATAACTACTACTACTTATTACTACTACTATTACTACTACTACTACTACTACTACTACTACTACTACTACTACTACTACTACTACTATTAATAATACTATTATTACTACTATTATTACTATTATTACTACTATTACTACTACTATTACTACTATTATTACTATTACTAATAATAATGATATCATTATTATGAGTGAATCAAAATGAGAAGAGGAAAGGAAAGATCGAAGGATTTTCTTCTTGCGTGTACAGTATGAAAAGCTGATGTGACCCATTTCAACCATTTTAATTCATCTGAAACTTTTTTACTTGATTAGGATAATTGTGAAACAATGCAATAAGATAAATAACTTTCAAAATAACAATTCCTTGGTCAAAATTGAATGATTTTAAACTTTATGACCCGATGTCACACAGATGCATACCTTATTGGATCAAATTTTATTTTTTTGAATTTTTCCTAACTTGTATGCCTGTATCACTCAAACCATTTTGTGGCGTTATAAAGATGAGAGCTTGGCATGTCTAAATATTAAATTGATTGAAATTTAATATATTTTTCAAAAATAATTGAATTAGAAAATCAAAATGGTAAGGTACAATGCCTTTGAGAATGTAGACAAACAATACTAAGAATCGAACCATATATAATCGGTTGAATCACATAGAAAAATTTCTTAATTCACATTTTTTTGCATTTGAACCAAAATAAATCAGGCAATTTTATAGAATGCAGGTATAATGAAAAAGTTTTATTATTTTATAAGGAAAATAAATTGGCTAATTTTGATATACATTTTTCTACCAATTAAGAATTATCGTAAAAGGTTTCTTTCAATTGATTAGTCAACTATTTTTTAGCCAAAAACTACTATTACTACTACTACTACTACTACTATTATTATTATTATACTATTACCGCCACTACCAACACCACCACCCCCAACATGTATAGTAATATATTTATATGAATAACTAAAAGCAAAAAAATACTTTTATTTTTGAAAATTTAATATTAAATACTTTTTTATTTAGTAAATAAAGATTATTAATAAAAGTAGCATTATTATTATTATTATTATTATTATTATTATATTGTTGTTACTTGCATTTTCAATTGGAACAACATTTAAAAACCAATTCAACAAACTGTTTTTATTAAAGATATTTTAAAGTATTTGAAAGTGAAATTAATTTTTCAGTTTCATTTAAATCCATTATAAAGAAATGAAAGGAATTCGAAGTTTGAGAATCAGGAATGTCAATTCAATTCAAATCAATTCGAAAATGTAAAAAAAGGTGGCAAAAAATTTTTTTATCTTTGAATAATATTTTGCATAAAAACAGAGTAGAATTGTGGCTTATCTGAGGAAATTTCCTTTTGTTTATTTCCATTCTTGTCACATCATTTATTCGGCAAAGGAAAAATTAAATTCAGTAGATGATAATAATTAGTCGATCAATAGTACCACATTGTTTAGGAAAATCTCTACTTTTCGAGAAAAAAAGGAAAAAAAAGTCCGACATATGATTAAAACTTTGAATTAAATTGTTTGAACTTTTGGAATTTTGAAATGGGAGTCCTTAATAATATTTTGAATTCATTTTGGAGTGGAACGGAACGGTTACAAATAGTTATATATCACATTAGTTTTATCCATGCAGCATAGGAACTTCTACAAAAAGAATATCTTTTTACTGTTGTACCATAACCGATGTGATTACCTGTTTGCTCATTCGTTTTCCTACAAGAAATTTCCACACAGCAAATTGAAAGACCTTATTGAATTGATTTTTTAGGTTTACCTTGATCTTAGAATTGAACTAGCCCGCTGCTGACAGATAATGAAAATAAGAAAAACCAAGAGTTTTGTATTTTTATTCCATTTAGATTCATAGATTCATAGATGCTTGAGAATTAGGCCTTTGTGGCTAAATTTGAAACGTTTTTAATAAATTTATATCATTCGTGATCTCATATGACGCTAATTGCTATGAAAATCTCTGTATGGATTAAATCAAAATAATTACCATTGTGATTGAGTAATTCCCTCGGAATTTCTAATAATTTTTGATTTCATTAACAGGCAAGATCTATTTACAGCTTGTTTACATAAATTTTTGAAATTTATTTCATCTTTTAATTCTCACGTGAAAACAAATTGAGGCAACACAAATGAAGAATGCATACACATAAATGAAGTATTCATAGACCAGCTAGAATGTATGAGTGCCAAGAAAAGATTCATAACTCGGAAATCATTCGATTTAGTCTCTAAATAATAATATTGAAAATATTGACTAATTTTATAAACATTTCGTTAATGAATTTCAAATTCTTAAATTCTTATTGCTTTTAAGATTTTTATAGCAAGCTAAACACCATTTATCAATACATCTATCAATACATCTGATTATCTTGAAGAATCTGAAATGATTTGTGAAAAATTCTGAAACAAAAATTTTCTTTAAATCAGAAATTAAAAAATGAGGCAAATCAAATTTATAATATGACCAAAATTAATTGTAAAGTTTGAACCAATATTCTTTTTTAATAAGTTTTATTTTATTCAAATTTCATTAGCAGAATTAATTTAAAAACAACAACAACAACAATATTATTATTATTATTATTATTATTGTTGTTGTTTTTGTTGTTGTTGTTGTTATTGTTGTTGTTTTCAATATAAAATTCAAATTAAATTAATAAATTAAATTCTTTTGAAAGATTAATAAGATTTTTAAATGATATTAATCTTTTTAATAATCCTAAAAAAAAACTATTGTTTGAAATGTTATTGGAAAACTTAAGGTTTTTTTTTATAAATTGAAATTGAAATGCAAAAAAATAAAACAAAATATGTCATATATAAATTTTTTTGATAACTTTGTTTAAAATTCCAAAGAATTTTGATTGTTAAAAATTTTTTTTTTAAACAAAATGATCTAAATATATAAATTAATTTAAAATAAATAAAATTTAATAGATATATATATACCGTAATTTCAAATATCTTAATATTAATTAATAACATCACATAATCAAATGATTTCGTATTTAAAATTATTTTTTACATTTTTGATTTATTAAAATATTTATAAATGTTATTAATTAATTTTTTTGCATTTATCTAATATATGAAATTTTTATCAATTCTCATTAACAAGCAATTTATAATTATATCTTTTAATAGTTTTATTTTTGAATGTTTTTTTAAACTATATATATTAATAGAAAGAAAGCCAAAATCTTGCCAAGAGCAAAATTTTCATTTAAATTTATAAAAGTTTTAAATTTTTTATAATTTTATTGCATTTATATGTATCGCTAGAAGGTTTTCGTTTTGGTTGTTGTCTAAAAAGTGTGAACAATGTACTATCAAAGTTTTACTATTTGTTTGAGCCTAAAACTAAGGTAATTGAATTTATCGCTTTCTTTAAGTTTGTATTTTTCGCATTTCTAATATTTTACTCGCACAATATGACTATATAAATTTGGGCCTTTTAATTTTATCTTGACTCAATATTATATATCTGTTTAAAATTTATTTTATGTATAGTTCTTTGACACGTATATTAAAATGATTATGATTGGATTTTTTAATAGAATTTATTTTTAAGGTATAACTGGCTAATCAAATTTTGATGTCATTAATAGCGAAAGAATATTATCAGGCAATTTTAGTATTTTCATTGAACATTAACTATTTGATTGTTAGCAAGATGTGTGGACATGTTTTGATGTAAAATGGTATAATTGATAATATTTTGGCAACATAAATTTGACGGGAATTAATTAAATAAATTTTGACAATTTAAACTTTGTCTTTTTTTGAATTTATGTTTTTACATAGTTTTTTAAACCATTTACAAGATCACAATCTTGAATCATCTTATGCCTAATTGTTTCATTTTTTAAATTGTCTAAATGTATTTTGACATAAAATTATTAGAAATTAAGATTAAAAATTAAAATTGGGAATTTTTTTATAATTTATTGGCTTTCATCTTAGAAAATGTATATATTCTAAAAGTTTAATTTGATTTTTGGTAAAGCAATTGCTTTAAAACAAAATTTGAAGAGGTTATTAAAAGACATACACTCGGCGGAAAAAAATCATGGGACAATTTATTATTTCTTTAATAACTTTTTATTTTATTTAATACTTAATAACTAGTTGGTCTACCCTCCTTTCTAATACATTCTTCAATACGTCTAGATACACTAGTAACCAAATTTATATAGATATTTCGTGAAATTGTTTGCCATTCTTCTTGTAACGCGAGAAATAATTTGTGATTATTTTCGGGGCGCGGATTTCATTTTTTGAGTTGTTTTTGTAAATAATCCCATAAATGCTCTATTGGATTCAAATCGGGTGATTGTGGTGGCCATTTAGAAAGTAAATTGAGATGTTTTGAGCCATCCAAGTCTTAACATCTTTAGCTGTATGAATTGGGGCATTATCTTGTTGAAATAAATAATGTTTATGATAAAATTTATAATTAATCTATGATAATAAATGTTTTTGTAAAAGATCAATATATCCAAACCGATTTAATATGCCTTCTACTAAAACTAAAGGACCTAATCCAGTTCCACAAAAATATCCCCAAACCATAATTCCTCCTTCACCATGCTTTACAGTTGGTGATAAATTTTCTTTGTTAAATCTTGTTCCTTTTTCTCTCCATACTTTTTGAGGTCCATCAGAAAAAAGACAAAATCTTGATTAATCACTCCAAATAACTTCATTCCATTTTTTAATTGTCCAAAAAGAACGTTTAATACACCAATTAAGTCGATTTTCTTGTTGGATTTGAGTTAATAATGGTTTCTTTGCAGCAATTCTTGAGTAAAGACTAATCTTGTGTAAGGAAGTACTGATAGTTTTTGTTGAAACTTTAAGATTTTTCTTATTGAAATCTTCTTGAATTTCTTTGAGAGTACTTTTTGGATTCTTCTTAATTGTTTTTTGTAATATTTTAGTAGTTTTTTTTATTAAGAAAAGAAGGTCTACCACTTCTATTTGTAATTGCATTAAGACAAAAAATAAAAACTGTCTTTGAACTAATAAATCAAAAATATTTCACATGATCTTATAAAGAATCTATTTTCTAAAGTATATAATGTTTTATAGTTTCATCATTAAAACTAATAATAAAAAAGTTATAATTTTCTTTTTATATTTTTAAACTTTGGCTTAAAAAATTGTGAAAAAATTATCAATATTGAGATTAATATCTTTTTATCATATAATTCCAAGAAAAATTTAATTACTGTTATATGTATCAAGTTTTTTTTTAACTATAATTAATTAATTTTATTTTATTTAAATATTATTGATATTTTTCTTACTTTATGTTTTATTATTGCTAATAAATTTTTAAAACATAAGACAAAAGATTCATATTTTTTTATTTTAAAAAATGGGTAAAAGGCTACTTTTTTCTCTTAGCACCAAGAAAAAATGGCAAAAACTTGTATAAATAAAAGTGTAATTAAATTGTGTAGGAATTTAAAGTTATTTAAAGATTATGCATTTAGTAAAAAAAAATTGTTTTTGAATAGAAAAACATAGTACAAATATTTGAAAAAGATGAACTGAAAATTTTAAAGTTTCTACAGAATATATTTTACTTGAATATAAAAAAGTCTAGTTTGAATATAGTTAAGTTGGGCTTGCTAAAAATTGTTAATTTTTTGCATTTTGGTAAACTATTAACTAATATTTGTAAATATTAATTAATATTGCTTTGTTATAAACTTTTAATTTTCAAATTTTTGTATTGAACACTAACTAGATATGATAGCGTCTATTTTATCACTAAGTAAATGATAAACATCTTGCTCATGATTTTTCTACTTCCACAAAAATATCTTTTACGGCGTCCTAATTTTCTTTTTCCGCATTTTCTAAAACCCAACTAAGCTAGCCCTAAGTGTCTTTTCTCTTCTTTTACCACAAATGTTAGCGGAGATTCTGGCTTGTTAATCTTTGATCAGGACAATTATTAATGAGAGCTTTCCAATTATGATTATCCACTAGTAAATCTGAGCCAGTAATGGTTCAAGAGTTTCGTTTGGTAAAAGCTCTTGAGTTCTGAAAGCAAAATTAGGATTAGGTTCTCTGTTTCTTTCACTTTTACTAATTTTTTTTGTTTTCTTGGAAATTTTCTTTGATAGGAATTGCAATCCTTTTAGCAAAATAATTCGGGACAATCTTAGGGAAGACTTCGGTCTTCTATTGATGATTGAAAGTTAACCTCAACTCTCTTCCTTTTTGAAAAATTATTGAATTTTCTAAACTAATTGCAAGAATTTCTACAGCAATTATTCCAATATATTAATATTATCATCTTAATTTAATCAGTTGGAATATGAGTTTGAGTTAGAAAGAGAGTAGGAGTAGGAACCAGTACATTATTATGATTTTCTCTTAAAAGAAGAATTGCATGTCTCAAATGCTTTATGATAATTGCAAATTTTGCCACTGATTGTATTTGATTCTTTACCTTTATTTAGATTTAAATACTTATTCAACCCAAAAAGTGTTAGTAATATGGTTTTTAATATTTGGTACTTATTAACAATAAAAGATGTGAATAAATAAAGTTCTCAATCTTATATAAAATATGATGAGTTTGCCCCATTCTACTTCCTAATGCCCAAATTTCCCATTAGTTTTCACAGGAACTTTAAGAAATCATTGAAGCCTTGCTTCACTTGCACTATAAAATATTTCTAATATTACTTTAAAATTACCATTATTACCTATAGTTAAAGAAACCATCATTTCTTGCTTCAAATATTTTTTTGATTTTCTTAATTCATAATTTTTATATCTAATATTATTACCATTTTTATTTCTTCGCGATAACTCTCATTATTCTGAGTGGTTTCCAGTAGTTTGAATATGCCATTGAATTTACCAACTTTTTCATGTCTAATATTTTGAAATCAACAAATGAATCATTAACATGAATAACTCAAAATTTTATCTAAACCAATCTTTCCCTCAAATTCTTTAATTACTCCTTCTAAATTGTTTTTAATATCATAACCAGTGCATAAAGATGACAAGTATCTCAACATATCTCTACTTTTGGTTTTTGTTCGACTTTATCTATTATGTATCTGAGTTGCTAGAAACTTCCTCCGACCTCTACTACTCTTCTATACATTGTTTCCAAAGCAATACAAATCGTGTAATTTCTTTAAGGGAAGAATTGAGTCCTTTGGCTACTTGTGATAAGACATTTTGTGATTGAGCATTCAGTGCACTACAATAATTTTTAAATTGATTCCCTCCACACGTGTCATGTCTTTTTTTAAAAATTTTACTACCATTGAAAAATCTTCTCATGCACTACGCCACCATAATTCAATAGATAAGGACTACTGACAACTACTTTATTAATGCCAATATTGTTTCTATGAGAATTTTTTTTAAATTCTGCTATTTTTAAATCTGTTAAGGGTCGGCGAAAACTATTTTGCGGTGCCCCACTATAAATCATTGAGTATTAACATCATAACTTAGCGCTTCCCGGACTGCTCCCGGTAGGAAGCTAAGAGATTTTACTAGGCAGTGATGGCCAATTATTAAATTTAAATTTTATTTATTTTGTTTGTGGCCATATATTATTCTTTATTTCTTAGTTTTTTAGAAATTCCTCCAACATAATACCAACAGCGAATAATATTTTTACTCTTACTATTGCTAAAAAAAACTTTCATTTCAGTTGACATTCTTTTACCTTCACGATTATTTTTTGAGTGAGTATTATTATTTGCTTTATACATAAATTAAATCGTGGGGAGAGTTAGCAAGCATTTCATAGCCATCTTCTTTAACTAAAATGTCGTCCTCAATTCTTACTCCTCCAAAATTAGGAATATAAATTCATTCTGGTTTGTAATATTGTGTTATCATGACTCGAATCCCAAGGAGCTTCGTGAACTTCAATACCTAATCCATGGCCAGTTGAATGATTAAAAAATTCTCCATAGCTTTTTCTTGAATATAACTCTGTAAAATTCGGTCAATTTCACTAGATTTTATTCCGGACTCTAAGGTTTGAATACCTTTTCATTGAGCTTCACGAAATATTTGATAGATTTGGACAAGTTGAGGTATTAACTAATTTACTCAAAGCAAAAAGCACGAATAAAATCTGAACAATAACTTTCATATTTTACTGCCAAAATTAATGGTAACTAGTTCACCAATTGAATAATTTTTTGCTAGGGGCTCTTAGGGCAAACTTCCCCTTATGCCAGAAATTACAATAGTATCGAATGATAATTCTTCGGCTCCTAACTCTTTCATGGTGTTTAATATAGTTGTGGCAATATTTTTTTTTTAATACTAGCTTTTGCTGTTCGTATAATTTTTGAAAAGTTTGGTCAGTGATTTTCCCGCTTGGCGAACACATTCGATTACTTTGACTATTTTTTATTATTCGCATTTTATTGGTTTCTATTCATATTAAACTAACAGTAAGCATCTCTTTTTTCATTTTTCCAGTTATGCGACTGTTATATAATCTTTTTCAGACCCTATATTCTTAATCTTCTCTTCTTTTAAGAAATTTTTTATCTCTCTCAATTTTTCCATAAACAAACTTCTATGCCCTTGCCTGCTAAATTTTTTTAGCCATCAGTAATATAACGACCATCAACAAAAAGGTATTTAGTCCGGGGAGTAATGATTTAATAACCTAAATTTGAGCGATAACCAGTTAGTCAAAAGCGATTTTCAAGGGGGAAAAAAAGCATAGCATCTAAATTTTTTCTTTGGAAACATTTCTCGCACAGCATCATTTATCATATTAACAAGTTAAGAAGGAATTAATATTCAATAGCAATGTTTATCTCAAAAAAACCCCTTAGGCTTGGGAGTATCAATATTAACACAATCTAAGCGAGAATAAAGTGGATTGGACAATTTACTAGTATCATGAGTAGACTAGTAACAATTAGGAATTAACAATTTTTTAAATTTTATTTTTGACAAACTTTTTTCTCTATTCTTACTTTTCCAAAGTCAATAATATTATTTTGTATTTTTCAGCTAATTCTTGATTATATTCCTCGCCTGCAAAAAAAGGAAGGTCAACCCTTTTCTTATCATTATTTATTTGGCCAAGAGATTTTCAGACTGTCAATGAAATAAGTTTTTGGTTTAATTTTTAATTTTTTTTTTAAGCTGTAGTTTTTTTTTCATATTATAAAGTACCTTGTTACGAGATTGACCCTTGAAAGAGTAAATAATTTAATTTTCTTATTTCATTTTTTCCATGGCAATTGCGTAAAAAAAAGTTCAAACACTGGCCCAAATTTGAAAATCAATTTTGTAAACTGGATACGGAAATTCCTAATACTTGAGGCAAATTTCCTCGCTTTAAGAACCTTTTCCAAAATGGGCATTACCCTGATAACCCTTTCCCGATATCAAAAAATTTTGTTTCACATAAATCTAATCTTTTTTTTATCATCTTAGTTTAGGCTTTTTTTTTTCATCTTCAAGTTATTAGAATTTAATTCAAATAATAAATAAAAATATATGCAGTATATATGTAATATATATATTTCTTTATCATAAAATTATTTCAAAATCAATTTTAGGCTTAAATACAATATACATTTTAATAAAATGAACTTGAATAATTTTCGTGGCCTAAAAAGTTTAATATAACAAATATTTGTAATCTGCACAAATAATTTCTCGATCTGAAAAGTCTGCCAAGCTATATTATTTTTTGAGGCAATTTCTATTAAAATTCATACTGGAGTTCATTTTCCGACCACTTGAAGAACAAATTTAGCCTTGCTTCAAAAACATTGTGACATCATCTTTTCATATTAAGACAATCTGTTGTCCAATAATAGGAAAAGCATTCAAAACCAAGGATATTATTTATTGGTTCGATGATGTTTTTTCTTTCCAGAATTCGTAGTATTAATATTTGGAGATTAAGTTTCCCGTATGAAGAGGGGTTACAGATCAGGATTCTTTTAGAAAAATTTTTGAATTTTCAAATCATAAAACTATTTGGACAAAATGAGGTTAAATATTTAGAATTTGAAATACCCTTTTTTTTCGTTCCAGATTACCAAGTTTAAATATGGAAAACTCAATATAAAAAATGGAAAATCGTCAATTTGATTGCCATGAATCTAAGCTCAAGTTCACAAATTTGAAATTCTATGAGAATGATGAGAATCGTGCTTTGGGATTACAAAGAATTTCTTTGCGTACCTTCTAGAAATATTTTCCGACGATATGCATGAAAATTGACTTGACAGAAATTGAACTGATGATTGTGAACATACATATTATAATTTAAAATGGAAATTTTTTATTAGAATTCTTAAGGAAACTTTATCCAAGAGGTCCGCAAATTCCGATGTATTTTCCAATGAAAAAATGTTCACATCATATTTGAAGGCTACTGACTATTTTAGGAATGGTGCCAAAGAATAGAATCATCAGGAAACATTCAAAGCTTCAACATTTAAAGTTTTGATTCATTCAAATGGATTTTGAAATCATTTTTCAACAATTTTCTTGTTGAAAGAAACATAAACTTCAGATATTATATTATAATAATAATAATAATGAATAATAATAATAATAATGAATAATAATAATAACAATTATAATAATGAATAATAATAAGAATAATAATAAATATTAATAAGAAATAATAATAATAATAAGTTTCTACTATTTCTTGAACATCATTTCACACAATACCCCCTGCATAAGTTGATCTTCCATGTGTCGTGTAATATTAGCATATGTTCATTGAATGGCCGCATATGGGTTAACAATGGAGATACTTTTGATTATCAAATTAAATCAACATAGATTTCATTTTTGATCTTCAAATTCGTATGCTTCATTTACATCAAATGAAATTATCGAGTTTCTCCCCGGTTATTAAGAGAGGAAAACTGCCTCCTTTTTCAAGAAATTCTCGGTCAACTTGCAATATTCCTTGCGGCTGTATGAAAGGCTATTATTAGACGAGGTAACTGCATTTCTTTGATCACTGCAATTCCGTTCAGCCGTCATTGGTTGAGAGCCCATTTCGAGACAGGTTGATTAAATTATAAAACCTTTTTGATATTTATGCGAAGTAATAAACGAAAAGTATTCACACAGAATTGGACTTGGTGAATCATCAATATGAGATTTTCCCAAGGCAAGTTTCAAATTATATGGATAATCTTCCCAAAGCTTTTTGGCTGAAGGCAATGTAATTGTATCTTCTGGCATTTTTTTTTGGGCAAGATATCGGAACCAGAAAACTTTGAACTTTTCGTAACCATTCATTTTAATTTATTATTTAAAATTTAAAATAAAAATTTTCTGAATTTTACTAAAAGTTTAATTTAATCCTTAGAGAGTTCTAAAGAAAGTCTGAGGGAGTGCTTAAATAATTATTATTTGATAATTTATTGAAATCAAGCATTATAAAATATTTTATAAATTTGTAATTTATTTCAGTTCAGACTTAACAACACAAGAAAATTCAATTTTGCAAATGAAATGTTCAAAAAATTTGAATCAATGATAAATTCCTTTGACCACAATATACAACATTTGTTTTAAGAAATTCTTTCTTGAACTCATGATAGGAGAATTAGATTTTTGTGTTGCAAATAAATCTGAAAATATTTTCTATTGCTACAAAGCCATGAATATTTAAACCCAATATCTATCATGCACAAAATTTTCTGAATAAAATAAATAAATTCAAATATAATCATATAATTTATTGAAAACCAAACGTTCACATGAGATCAAGGAACACGAAATTTGTGAATTTATTATTTGTGGGGATTTATGTCAGATACATGTACTAGCAATGTTTGTTGCTCTATAAGCACGTGTGCTTTGACCGCGGAAGTCAGCTGCCATTTTTTCATTTACAGAGTATGATGATCGTTCTCGTGCTTTGCTTATTAATATTTGATCATGCTAATAAGTTATTCAATATCCACCCGCATTTATCACGTGGATACGTTAAAAGCTAGATTATTACGCAGACACTTCAAAAGCTAGAAAAAGAAAATCGAGATGGACAACCTTCAAATGAAAGTTTACTTTGAGGAGAAAAAATGGGCATAAAATGAACTAAATTAACTTTTTTGTTTTGTCTCTAATTAGTTTAGAGTTTTTAAATGGGCGAAGCAATTTTTCTTGATGTACGTAATCGGTTGAAAATTTCATTGTCGCTTAATTTTCCCTGAGATAATGGCAAAGGATGACACGAAAAGGAGAAAATGACCTAAAGTAGATATGCATTAAATTATTACAAAATGATTTCATCGATAATATACAGGCGAAATTTGAAAAGCCTGCTATTAACATTTAAAAAAAAATTCTGTAACTCATTCATACTTGACTATTTTAGATAAGATGCTAACCAAATTTGACCGAGCAAATATTTTGGAAATAAAAATCATTGTTGCAATTAGCCAAAGTTTTTTTTTAAGCCCTTTAACAATTTCCCTAGTCGACCATTTTTAGCAAATTCGATTACTTCAGCCTTAAAGGTAAAGATTAAATAAACAGAAAATTAATTATATAACTTTTTAGATAAATATTTTAAAATCATTAATTTCACTTATTTAAAAAAAAAGCGCAGCATAGGGATACACATTTTTCGAGTAACAATGCCCTACACTCAATCATCATAATCACATTAAAGAGTGACAATTTGATATGTCACGTTACGGATGTAGTGCAAAAAACCCAGAAAAAAGACACGGCTTCACATAAATTTGTATACAGAACAATTTTTTGTGATTCGAATTTTCTCTCTATTTTTTAGAAGATTAACTAGGAAAATATGGGCTGACTGAGTAAAGTGGATGAATTAATTAAGTATTGCTCCGGTACAAGATCTGAAAGAGTATTTATCTAATGACAAAAACAAAACAAAACAAAGGCTTAAAATAAAATTGAAATATGAATGATTTCTGCTTAGATTCCGGGATCTGTCAATTTTTTAATGACCTAATATTTTAGATAGATGTGCCGTAATCTTCTTGCAAACGACAATTACCGTCTTGGTGGTCAATAGTTTCTATTTTTTCTAAATTTCGATATTTTATCATACAACTAGCTTAATGAATTTACTTAATTTTTATATGGAATATCCACTCTCACTCCATCAAGTGAAATTTTTCTTTTATTCAAATCAACCAAAATAATTTCATAGTAATGCCTAAATCTGACACATCCTGTATATGGCTACAAAATTCCATATATGTACATTCATTCCGTGCCTAGTCCTTCTATGTCTAAATTTAAACCAACTAAGTAAATTCGAAAAAAGTTTTTTATGCAGTGTGAAGTAACGACAATGGGATATGTTACTCTACATACCTATAGAAAGAGGAAGTAATAATTTCTCTTGGATTTTTTTTCTAGCAAGTAGGTCCATGCAAGATTTTTTCACCGAAAAGTATTTGAGAAATCAATAGCAGTAGTATAATAGGTTTTGCTTTTTGCATTTTTATTTAGATTTTCTTTATTTCTTTGTAAATTTCTAAAATACTATTGTTTAAGAATCAGGTAAAAAGAACGATTCGGCTAAACAGAAAGTACAAGATACTGATAAATATGAGAATAAAATCTAACAACAGAACGTAATATAACAGTTTGACTAGTTGAACAAAACGATTAGAATAAAACCAAATCAACAGAACGTAATATAACAGTAGGACTAATTAAACAAAACAAATCAGAACAAATCAAAAAAAATCAGAACAAGCACTTGAATGGATATTAAACAGAAGTAAACGCTTTTTCGATTAAAAGGTTAGGGGATCAAAATAATCCGAGATATCGAACCCACTCCCTTCTATACTTTCTCCAGGATAACCAACATGGGTATAATTAAAATTAGGATTATGAGATTCCATTGTTATTTCGGATGAGTTTGGCATTGCATTTGGCAAATCAATTACATTACATGAGGGGTAACCATCGACAAAATGACTTTGAAAACTATACTTTGTGGTGAATTGGGAAAATTCTTGATTCTCTTGAAATTCTGGATTAACATTGTAAACATTTGATGAATAAAAATTTGCACCATCGATTAAACCTTCTTGAGAGTTATAAAATAATTGACTTATGAGAAATTGGCTAGGAAAATTAAGAGATAGTTGTGGGGAAATAGTTTTTGGAGTTGTTGAAACGTCATATCCATGAATATAAGGGTTAGTTAAAAGGAAGTTGGAAGAAGTGAAGTAAGATTGGTTTTGATTTTCTTGCTGATATGAGTTGCTTTGATTGGAAATAGGATGATAGGCTTCTTCAAGAGTGAAATTTGTTGAGTTGTTTGCATTATTGAAGGGAATTGGGAGAGTGATTGGTGTTGTGTTTGGATTGTTTGAAGTACAAATTTGTGTTGTGTTTAGATTATTTGAAATAGAAGCTTCCTTTGTTGTGAGAGATGTTGAAGGAATATGGGTTTTGAAATTTATTAATTCCGTTTCAGATTTTTTGGTTTCCTTTTCATCTTCTTCATCGGTACAATTATCAACTGTATTTTGTGGTATGTATTCTTTAAATTCCGTTTTTTTTTTTAAGGGTTTATATGCGTAGTTAGGAAAGCTTTTATTGTGATGTTTTTTAACTTTTTCCGCGATATCAATAAATGGTTTTCTCTTTTCTATACTAGACTCCTTCCAATATTGAGAGGCAACGCTGGTTATTATTCTCATTTGTTTATTCCAACTCAAATTCCTTCCCTGGACAATATTTTTAACGTTCATTCTAAAAACTAGAAATCTATTGGGTGGTCTCTTGACTCTTGAGCCACTAGGTGAATGATAAAAATCAGATTCATTAATGTTGAGTTCGAATAAGTCCACGCCATTAAGGTCTGACTTAACACTATCATTCACACCTTTGAGGTCAAGCTCAATCATTGGATTTAAAGATATAAAAAGTTTGAAGGAAAAGAAAAGAAAAGAAAAGAAAAGAAAAGAAAAGAAAAGAAAAGAAAATAAAATAAAATAAAATAAAAGTGAAGCCCTTCAAAAGAATAATGGAATAATGTCCATAAAGCATTTTGTCAATGTGAAAGACTTTGGGTATTTATAGGAGTTTTTTTTACATGATGTACGTGTGCACTTTTTGAATTCGCAATGAATCCGAGCTAACCTAATATTTACATTGGAAAAACCTCGAATACAATGATTAACTTAAGCTTTCCGTGAGAAAATTGTACAAAACCTATTATAAATTATGGTTTTGAATATTGGGTTTTTTAAATGGGCGTTTAGAGCATATCACTTACTGAAGTAAGAAAACATTATAGTATGATAAAGTAAAATGTCTTTTTTGTTTAATTTAAACTAAAGGGGATAAATAATTTAGGAACATCCAATACTAAATTATTATTTTTTTTAAAAAAAAATATATAGAAAAGGCTCAAAAGTAGCACAACCTCTGTTTGACAATTGTTGATTGATATTTTCGTTCAAATGTTTAAAAAAAAATTTTTTTTATTTCAAATCCAACAACACAAAAGAAATTATTAGATTTTATAAAATAGAAATATAAAAGTTTGATTTAACTCTAGGAAAAAAAAAACAAGACTTTTTTCAAAAGAAATTTTCAATTATTTAATTTTTTTTTGAAGAATTGTATAAATATATATTTCTATTTCTATTTCTATTTCTATTTCTACTTCTACTTTTATTTTTATTTCTATTTCTATTCTACCACTATTTCTACTTCTATTTCTACTTCTATTTCTACTTCTATTTCTATTTCTATTTCTATTTCTATTTCAATTTCTACTTCAACATGAAAACAATAAATTATTTTAATAACTAAATCATTTGCATTCTATTAGCTTGTACAAGAGTTTAAAAAAGCCATTCACAACTTTACACGTTTTTTACCCCATATTTGGTTTCATCCTAATATAAAAAATAATAATAATAATTAAATTTTAAACCTAAAAATTTAATTTATTAACTTTTTTTAAAATTTTCACTACATATTCTCGAAGCCTGTATGAAGTAATATGATCAAGGGGCCAAAAGGACGTATACATATGTAAAAACCTTTCCCAAAAAAGAGAGGCTTTAATCCTATTACATAAAATTACTTCATGAAACATTCGTCTATTGCTAAATAAAAGTTTATATTCACTTAGAGGTACAAATACTAAACATAACTTGAAAATATTTGTGCACTCATAATAATAAATTCAAAATTTTTTAATGTTATTATCACGCCAAAATCGTGGGGCTTCTTTAGAATTTAAGATCAAAGGAGATAGACTTCCGTAAAACTAAAAGTAGGGATGATAATGGAGTCTGTAGCAAAAAAAGGAAATTTGTGTGAATGAGCTTGTCTTAATTCAAACAACAAAAAATTAAGATAATATCACTAACTATATATACACATAAAATTGTTAATATCATCCCCAATCATAAAATTATCTTTTTATATCACCGATTTTAGAATATTGTTATTGAATCACCAAAAGCCTATTTGAGCTGGTCAATATTTTTTCCTCTAATTAAAAAATTGATTTTGATAAACTTTTTAATCGAGAAGAGAAAAGAGAAGAAAACAATAAATATACTTTGCCTGAATTTTTTAAATTGGTAATGGTAGAAACTATTTTTGGAAAGTATGTTTAATGCATTGTTTTTCATAATAAAAATATTTGATTTCGAGTAAATTTATTAAAAATTCTATTATTAATATGTCATCATCATTGTCACAAGGTCAGAAATGAAACAATTTTCCTTTATTTTCCAAAAAAAAAAAAGATTTTTTTCCAAGCATTCTTGAAAAGGCCTGCCCAAAAAGAATCCATAATATGCTTTAACTAAATACAATATATATATATATTTTGTATTTTACTGCTAAGTTAATCATTTTTTTTATTGTTAATTGAAAAAATTGATCGATAGAAAGTATTAAAAATTCATTCACTACTGTTTAAAATATAAAGTATTTTACATGAAAAGCTTTTTTCAATTAGAGGTTTGATTGTTATCGATCACATCGATTTACATTGAATTTTGCTGCTGGAATGTGATTAAACAAATGATGCAAGACCCATATATAGGAAAATTTTCATTCATTCATTCATTCATTCATTTAAAAAGTGATAAAATTTTTTTGCACTTTATAGATTTTGAAGTGTAGCCTTGAAATCAAAATAAATATATTTGTAAAAATATATAGATATAGAGATATAGAAATTTTAACAAGAAATGCAGGAGATAGAAAAAGAGATATTTTGAAACACTAGGGTTCGGCTTTTCTAAAAAGTTTTTTTGTAATTATTCTTTTTAAGTTCACTATTATTTAAAAATCTATGATATAATTGGAATCTGACCATTCTAGCGTTAGTTAAAAGTTAATAGAAAAGATAAATGCGATCTTCAGTTTTGTGCGCCAATGATTACGTTTTTGAAAGATCATCAAAGGTCAATCAAATCTTCAACTCCCACAAAAAGAGTTTCTCCAAAGCTAATTTTTTAGTGCATGTTTATTGAATTATTGAAATTGATTTTCATGTATCTATCATTAATTAAACAAATATAATTTCAAAATTGATGTCTCCATCAAACTTTTTTCCTTGATGATTTAGGTGAGTTACTAAAACTTTGTGAAACCTTGGAATGATTTAAAAGGGAAACTTACAAAAGAAAAAAAGCCCATCGTTACACTGTTTCAAATCTAATGACATGATGTTGCACTTTCATTAGTAATAAGATTTCCCTCCAAAAGTAAAATATTGCATCATTAATAGGGTGAATTATTTATTTCGAACATAGTATTGAGTTATAACTTGGGAAGGATATTTATTGCATTTTAATATTATTTTATCATATTTCAAGCTCTTTGCTAGAAAATTGGAATACTAGATATTTTTTGTTCTAAAAATTTGTACAAATCAAAATTTATTCTGTTTTTTAAAGTTGAAATAATATGAGTCTCCGAGTTTTTAAGTCATAATTAACTAATAAATAGTGGCTCAGTTAAAAAGGGGTGCGCATAGGTTTTATTTTAAAATTCCCTAAGAAATATTATTAAAACAAGAGATATTTCCTGTTTATTTCTAAACTTTTTCCCACGCCAAAATATTAAATTGATGAAAGCATTGTTGAGGATTGAGTTTACTTTGTTTCCTCTTTGTAATTTTTTTTTTTTTTTTTTTTTTTTTTATTCAAGAAAATTAAAGGAAATTTATTTTTATTACCAAATCCGAAATAAATGCTTGGCTCTTTGGCAATTTATTATTTTTGCATTTTTAATTATTAATTCCTTTTTGCTTATCAAAAGAATGCTCCGAGAGAACAATGAATTGATTTTCTGTTCACGTTCTAGAAAATTTTTGTGGATTAATTTGAAAATTAAGATTTTTGAATAAAGTAATTTTGTAAAATGTATAAATTATGAACCAGAATAGTTAGCTTAAAAAATTCATTCATATTATACGCAGCAAAATATTTATTCAACAAGCACTTCTAATTCTTAAGAAGCTTCGAGCAGCAAAAAAAATTGTTCTTTTATTTTTACATTAATTTTAATGACAATACCATTGAACCTTAAAAAAAAAAATTCTTTTCAACTGCAGAAAACATCAAGGAAAAACTTTTAAGCGAAATAGTCATGATTACTTGGCGGGAAAATGAAAAAAGAAAAAGTCGCTTTTGAAAAGATTTTCAACAAAAGTTTTCTTAATTGAATCTGATTTTCGAAGTTTGGAATGTTAGGAACTCTGAAGTTTTTATTTCACAGTTTATTTTGATTACATTTTTCTCTTTTTAATCGACGATTTGATGTTTCAGTTTTTATGATTTGTTTTGTTTGTATTTTTTTTTCATTGTGACGATCCTTTAATTAAACGTAATCTCCTTCGGGATTTTTGATATGTTTAAACAAAGCAAAAAATGTTTTTTCTTTATATCCGACTTGGGATCGGGGAGAAACGATTCTCTTTTATTCACCGTTTATTTTAATTCCTGGTTGCACTACATGTATTTTCTTATTGAATATATAATAATGTAATTAAATTGAGATTTCCATGAATAATATTCGATTCCTAAATTAAGTTTTTGAATTTTTTACCCACGAAATATTCATTTAGTTTTTCCATAAAAATATAAAAAGTTACTTAGAACTTAATTAATTGTAAATTAGAAATTATTAAAAAAAATTTTCCCTAAAGAATATTTGAATCAATCTTTATGCTTTGAGATAAAAAAAATGTCTACAGTTTAAGAAATTTTGTTTGAGAAGAACAGTTTCTCATTATTCTTTATGGTAAGGAGTTAATGCAACAAACATTTCCATACTTTCTATTAGAAATATTTGTCGTGGTTGATTGTGTTGTTGTCATCAATCAAATCCCAATTATTCAACTATCCAACTTGTTAAAAGTTTTTCATGAAATATATATTTTTTTTCCATTATCCCAACAGGTATTTTGGTGAGCTCGGTAAGAAAAATTTTCATCAGGTACTTGGCTAAAGTTGATAGCGTGGACATCCAATTCCAATTATCCAACTTGGTAAGAGTTTTCCATGAGTATCCTTTTTTGGATCGTCACAGCAATTACTTGTTGAGTCCGGTAAGCATGGTTGACAATGTTAGGTGCAAAAGGGTTTATACCATTGTTGAAAGGATCTTCATCAGGCACTTGGGCAAAAGGGGGAATAACCGGATTATTCAATAATAAACGAGGATTTGCCATGACACTATGATTAATTTTCAAAGTACTTTTCGTCTTAAAAGTTTCACTAGACGTGATATAGTGGTTGGATCAGAGTAACGAGTTTATTTTGAACAAATGGTATTGATTTATTTTTTTATTTTTGAATCAGATAGTTGCTTGAAGGGTAAGAAAACTTTTTTTCTTGAAAAGCTTTAATCGAGGACCTGTTTATATAAGGCTATTAAACGCTTAAATTGAATCAAAATACAATTAATATAGTAATACTATAAAATTTTAGCAATTTGAAAATGATACTATTGGTTTATGAGCCAAAATTAATATAGAAAATTTTGTCCTGCTTCTGTTTGACAGAATCTGACAAAATCAATATGTTGGGGAATATTTTATACGGTTGGGGTTTAAGTAACAGTAAATATCATTGTTCCAATTCGGAATGTTTTATAATTTACCTTTTACCAATTTGTAATTATTATTCTTGAAATTTAAAGAAATTCCATTTGAAAATAATTCATTGTAAGATCTTATAAAGCTTAGAAAGCACAATGAAAACATGCCCCCATAAAGGAATAACTCCCACTTTTGTGTAATGCTTTACATTTGAACTAAACCAAAAAAGTATTTCAATTTAAGTTTTCTCAAAGAACCCCTGAATAATTGTAATAGCTTTATTTGAAACATGAAAATTGATTTAAGAGTCTCAATTTTAAAATTATTTTTTGTCCTATACTTTTATTTGATTAGAATATTGAAGCATAAAATATTATTAAGAAATTTTTAATCCTTAAAATGTATTTGAGTGAGAAATTTTTTAGTTTAACAGTTTTTCCAATATTAAATAGAAAATTTTGAAAATGTCACCAATGAAATGTTTGGTTTTGTTTCCTACATAATTTTATCAAGATGAAAAATCTTTAACTTTTAATATTTTAAAATTTGTCAATCATGGCATCAAAGAGAGGGGCTTGTGGCCAAATGGATAAGGCGCCTGACTACGAATCAGGAGATTCCAGGTTCGACCCCTGGCAAGCTCGACTAATGTAAAGTCGGAATAACGTTCGAAATTTTACTATTTCAATTCTCGATCGACTTGGTATTCGATTTTTTCGGCCAACAATCGAGCAAATATATAAGATATATGAAATTTGAAGTATCAAAACCAACATATTATCTTGTAATTCAAAGGCTTCTTTATTAAATATCAAAACTCTGAAACTATTTTCTGTTATAAAATTTTATTGCTAAAAACAACATTAATCACACATTTTGACCCGATAAAAATTTAGTCACGCTTATTCTTATTCTGCAAATAGATTCATGCTTTTGTGGAGATTTTTCAAGAAGCTTATTTGATTAACCTTTTTCTCCGAGTATTTAAGTTTAATCCATAATTTTTACTATTTATTTTGAAATAAAAAATTTCCTTTGTTTTTGAGCAGGTGGTATGCGATGCACTAAAAGTGGAAATTAAAAACAAACGTATGGTTGTGACAAAATTTTTAAAGGAATAAAGTGAAAATCACTGATCGATATCTCTCAAGACACATGGCTCTATTCCACATAAAAAATTGTCTCATGCCTCTGTTCTTATTGAATTGATGTGATTTCACGAAAAAAAACTTTTCCCGGGAAACGCTAATAAGACAATAGATTTTCTGCCATGCTTTCTTGAAACACATTGATGACCGAAAGAAGATCCTAAAAAATATGATTTCCGTATTAAGAAGGCCAAAGTTCCAATAATATTAGAGAGTTTTCCCTTATGCAAGAATATATTGAACAGAACCAAATGTTTTTATTTATTTTATTTTATTTTATTTTATTTCAGTGATACATACTTGTGTGTTTTACTTTAGTCATCCAAATTATGACAAAGCATTTTTGTATATTTTGGATAAGCAATCTTTTTTTTAAAAAAAAAAAAACTTTTCAAACTAAATTGAACACTTAAAATTTGACGTTATGAAATGACACATCGATAAGCAATCGATGTGATGTTCACATCAGACTCAATTTTTAAAAGCGATCCAAGCAAAATATTTAAACCATGTGGTTTCATTTAGGGAGATCTATTAATTCGAAATATGTCAATTTACTTTCGATTAAAAATTTTAATACATCATCATGGTATGCAAAATGCTTTTTTCCCAAAGGTTCACAATATTTGTTTATTAATATCCGAATATCTTTAATCAAGATTATAAGAATTTTCTACCTTGAAATTCCGAAAACATACCATCACATAAAAGTTAACTTCTCTTAAAATGATATGCATTAGATTGATTTAGTTCCTAATGAAAAAAGAAATTGATTTATTCAACACCATTTAATATTCTCTTGATCTTTGAAACTTAAAATTGAATAGTATTTTCGATAAAAAAAAATTATTAATAACTAAAAGTTTTAAATTGAATAGTAAAAGAATCATAATATATTTTTATGTGCTATTAGAACCTAAATACTATGGTTAACAAATATATTTTTTTTAAAAAAATTGACCTTGTTAATCTTTTTTCTAAAAGTATTGAGTAAAATTTTTTTTTTCGGGTATTTCGTGCAGAATTTGAAAATAAAAATTTTTGACTGCGTGCCAAAAAAAAACTTTAAAATTATTCTAACTGATTCACTGAGAAAAAAGAAATAAGCCACATAATCAGAAAACAAGTTTTATGACATGTTTATTTAAATTTCAGTAAATATATATTAATAATTTAATTTAAATAAAACTTTTTAACTTGAATCTTATTTTTAGTCTCCTTGAAATGATAAGATATGAAGGGTCTTTTAAACTGGCAGTATAGTTTGAATCAAAAAAAAAATTGGCAATATCTATGGTTTGAATCAAAGTCATACGATACATCATATTAAAATAAATGCAAATCATAAAAGTTTAAGCACTTGGGGAATTTTTAAAAAAATTTGGGTCATAAGAGGTAGGATTAATTGTTATTAAAGGTTTTCCCTTTGTCCCTAATGAAAATTTCGTTGTGATAAGACAATGGAAAATGGAAAGGTTAATATCCGATAAAAGAATTTTTTTTAACAATTAAACATGTACTTTGGTGTTACTCGGGATGACGTATTGGGTGACGCTCATATATTTATGCTGCATTATAACAAATTTAAACAAAGAACCTGTGCTTTTGATATTTTAAGAATAGTAAAAAAAAAATTTTGATATAAATTTTATATTGTTCGATAAATAAAAATTTTGATCAACTGTAAATAGAAGAAAGATTATGTAAGAAAATTAGATTCGTCCTTGCTATATTCCCAATGACGACTGTACTAATAATCGTATAAGATTTCCAAAGATGAAACCAAATCCTATTCAGTCTGAATTCTCATTTAAGATCTTCAAAATTTAATTAACTATGATAGCAAACCTATTATCTTGCCTTATTCAATTAAAACAAAATATGTTCTGACAATGTCTGCTTTTACCTTCACATTTTGAATATAAATTTTCAATTCTATATCTTATTTAATTTTTTTAATGCAAGTATTTCTAGACTTTAAGCCATCATGGATTGGATTGGTAGAGCTGGTTATATGTTGGGAACTTGATAAGTGATATATTTTGTGAAACGTTTTCACAATGTCTTTTTACTATTTTTGATTATTGGGGTAATTTTGAATTTAAGGTTCTATGTAATTATTAGAAATTCTTGAATAAAAGAAATTGTCTCATGTGTGTAATTAATGATAGTCTATAAATGTTGACAAATCTATAATTTACAATATATACATGTATAATTAAACCTTCTAAATATTATTTTAGATATTTAATTTTTGAATTTCAAAAAAAACTCAATTAACTTTCTCAAGATAATATTTGATTGAAATATTGATCTCGGGTTTGAATTAATAATCTAAGCAAAAGAACTTAAATGAACTTCTTGTGTGCATTACAAAAAAAATCAAGTTAACTTTAATAAGGTCAATCTAAAACACGAAATAGTTAACAATAATAAAAAGTTCTACAATTTTTATAATTATGCAATTAGTAATTTCTTTTCGTCTTTTTCCGAATAATTTTCTTCTTTTCTATTAAAAAAAAAACTCTATTTTACCTGTATAAGGATATTGGAGTTACCGATAGTTTCTAGAAGATAATCTAAACTCTAAAAGAACTCAAGAGTTCAACTTGGCAAAGCATTAAATCGTATCAGTAGATTTACCCCCAGTGAGTTGTGTTTCCTTTAAATACATCATGCTGTCCAACATTGAATTCTCATTGGCCTGGCTTAGGATAGAGAAAAAATAATTCAAATAATCTTTTGACTTGATTAAATTTACTATTTTGCCGGAATAGTTCATCCTTTACTTGTTCATCAAACATGGCAGCACAAATGAAAACAAACACGGAAATCCAAAAATATAGGATCTAAAAAAAGGATTTAGACTCAAATTTTATTATTATTCAAGGGTCCCTCGAATCATGTTCTGGAATTCCAAACGACAATTTTAGAAATCTAAATGATTCTTGGCCAATTTAAATGTTTGATAAAAGTTTAAATGCAAAAATATGGTATTCTAAATAAAAGCTATACTGGATATGGGAATGAAAGGAAATATAGCCCAATTTTTATGAAATATAAATAAAAGAATTCCCCTCGATTCCAAATTTTTTGCTCAAAGTGTTTTTAAATTTAATATTTCAAAGAAGCACTTACGAAAAAATATTTCAATTAAATACCAAAGTCTCCAATTTCCAAATTTCTTACTTTAAAGTATTTTTAAATTTCATATTTCAAAAGCAACACTTACGAAAAAAATTTCATTAAATACCCAATCATAATGACAACCCGAAATCAAAATTCATCTTCCGTGAAATCATGTTACCCTATTTATCGATTGGAGCCAAATAATTCATTTGCTAGAGTCTCAAAGGCAATCACGTCACAATTAGATATGCCAGAAAGAGAAATAAAACAAATTGGTGAAATTCTAAATTTGTTTCCTGCTCCATTTACATGTGATGAACTTTACAATTTTGAAATTACGAACCTTGATAAAGAAAAGGATGGCCAAACCAAGAGACCACCAAACTGTTACATATTATTCAGAAAAAGTGCCACTATGCAGGCAAAAATTAAAGGAATAAACCAAAAAGATCAGCGCTACTGGTCAAGAGTTACAGCAAAGTTATGGAAATTAGCTTCTGCAGAGGATAAAGCCCAATACAAAACTTTGTCGAAAGCTGTTGGAGCTAAACATTCGAGAATTAACCCTACATACAAATTCAAACCGAAACGAGCTAAGGCATCCTGGAAAAATTTTGTTTCCAATATTTCAAAAAAAATACCACAGCAATTACGAAATCAAGAAAATGCATTAGTAAAAACACAAATAGAAGGAACAGAATCTTCAGTTCCAACGTTGCCAGAGAACAGCAATTTCTATTTTAATTATGAATATATACCTTCTTCCTTCCAGAATGACTCTTTAATGACTAATATCCTGTCATGTCATCAGCCAGAGTTCCTTCAATTTTTTTCTTATACAGACTCAAATTTCTAATTTTAAAATCCCCAAACTGTTATTAAATATACTGAAATCCCTTGGTTAATTTTATCATAAGCATAAGTATAACTATTCTCAAAAAAATGCTGGATTTTTTTATTACTATCACTTTACTTCACTTCATATTCATTCTATGCGTTTCCTCAAATATTTACAAAAAGATTTTCAAAATAAAGTTGATAACTATAGAGTTTTTGTAATAATATGGCTTTAAATTTGCATTTTATGCGTCGCTTTGGTTGTCTTGAATGGTTTTATTATGTAAGGTTTCAAGGAGAAACACAAGTTATAAAAATACCTTGAAAATAGGTTCTCGTGTAAAGTTTTTCTATTGGGTTTTGAATATTTAATATATTTAAACGTCTCTTCCCACCATAACGCAATTTTTTGGTGGTATAATACACATATTATTTCTCTTGAAGTATGTCTCCAAGATCCAAGTACTTTGGATTTGACCATTTTGTTGCTGATATAGCTCCTAAGATTAACAAAGATTTGTAGTCTGAGCTTTTGGATATTTTAAAGATTAATTATTTCTTAAAGCACTTGTTTCCAAATATATTCAAGATAACTCAAAGAAAAAATTCAAACCTTTGTTGACTAAAAGACTTGTTGGAAAATAAATTAATACATTTAGAATTAAACAGAAATGATCAATACAACTTACTCTGAAACTTCTATCAATGGACAACCACTGTGACAAAATAAGCTGCGTACCTACTAAAGTTGATGAGTTTTTTGTAATTTCATCAATTTATAGATGGTACTTTCGAAAGTTCAGATAAAAGCCTTTGGGTTGACAAAAGCTGACAAATTATTTACACTGTATCAAAAGGTAATATTTAGGGCCAAATGTAAAAATTCTGCAAGTAACTTTAGAACATATTTTATCAAGTTTCTTCCACGAAATCTTTTGTAGTAAATTTTCCATGGCGTACAAATAAGAATAATACGCATGAAAAGATTTCCTCGATCAAAAGCATTCATCTAGTCAAGAATCACTTGAAAGCTGAGTACCTGAAAAGTTCCTATTTTCAATAAAGCTTGAAGATCGGGATCTATGTTGACATAAGATTTTTACAACTGGGCGGCCTTTATCAAGGCGACAGTTACAAGAGCAGTTGGTCCTAATCATGTTAACAGCTAATTTCACCACTTGGTCTGGACCTTCTTCATTACTTGGAAGACCTGGTATTCTATTTCCTCAAATTCACTCGAATTATCAATTATGTATCAGTTTTTCTTTGAGGGATCTGAGCAGCCATTCTTTGTCAAGCATCTGATAGCCCGTCTCATCTCATCAATCAACTTAATCGCAAATTTTCAGAGCTACGTGAATGACGAGGGTCACCCATTAAACACAAACCCTGGAAATTTTTTACTCGAGATACTTTAATACCAATACTATAATATATATAATTATATGTAATTTGGCTTCCATGTGCATCTATACATGGGCAAGTATGCTGTAAATATTAGAAAGAATCACCTCCTCCGGAAGATTTGCCCACCAGCCAAATTATTTAGTATCTTATGATAGATAAAGGGGTTCAAATTCTTCGTGAATACATGAAAATTAATCTTGAGATGTTCCCGAACGTCAAGCTTGAAGGGGTGCTTTATCATTGCTTATATAAGTTTTCCACGCCAAACAGGTGTTTCGGAACATCTGCAAAGTTGTCTTGTCGGAGAATACGACTTATGACACTTGTAACAGCAACCATCGTAAGCAGTTCTCCTTGGAGTTTTCGATGAGAAAATAAACATGCTTGAGCAGAATGACAATATAGCCAAGCTTTGAAAGCTTTTTCCAGACACTTTGTTCACCACCTCGAAGCCTGGATACATTTCTTTGAGTTTGCTTTGATCTCGGCTGCTGTGAAAACAACAATTTCAGTGCAAGAGTAAGCTTGTAATAAAATTTTTAATATTAAATTAGACTGATTTTTTAGCATATAAGTAGTTAATTTTAATCAGAAAAAATTTTGTATATATGGTTAAAGCCAGTAAAAATTAGATAATATAATTATTAAAAGATTAGTTTAGAACATTATTGTTTACTTTGTTTATAAACACAATTATACATGATTTTAGTATTTTTTAGAAAAAGCTAATAATAAACTTGTATTATAATTGCATATTTACTATTAATTTTAAAGTTAAATATATTACTGTTTGTTTAAAACTTTAAAAAATTTAAATTGGGCTTTTTGTACTATTTTTATATTTAATAAAATCAATTTTTTATGAATAATATTTGATCTAATTTGTTGTAAAAATTGTAAAAAGTTTTGTTATTTTGTATTAAAATGTAATTTTTTTATTATTTTTGCTAATTTATCCAAAAAGTTTTTAAAAAAACACATTTGAAGAAAAAAACTTTTTATTAAGCTAATTTTTATATTAAAAAAAAAATTTATTTTTTATTCAATAGCTTTTAATGGCAAGTTTTAAGTCTAGATAATTTTCTTTAAACAAGCAAAATATGATTTAGAAATATTTTTAAATAGTTTAAAAACAAAATTGTTTGTATTTTTTGGCCTTATTACTACTATTTTATTAAAACTTAGTAAATTGTTTTTTAAGAATAAGACTTTTATATTACTTTTAAATAATTAAATTAGTTTAAAAAATTATTATATGTAATATAAGAAAAATAAACAATCTTATAAATCAAAAAACCATTATTAGATAATACAAAGAAATACACATAAATATGATTAAAATTATAATTATAAATTAGCCAATTATTAATTAAAATATTTAATATAGTATAAATAATATAAATTTATAAATAAAAAAATATAATATAATAATACATAAAAACATATAATAATTTTTATTTTACTAAAGAAATTTTCGAATTATCAAATAATTTATTAATATTAAAAAACAGAAATTATTATTAAAGATTTAATAATATTTAAAATAAATATTCAAATTTACCAAGAATAATTTTTTGTAATATTATGTTTAAGAATTATTGTTTTAAGTAATAATTTTAAAAGTATTATATAATTTGTATTTGGCTTTTGGTTTAAAAAATAAATAAATAAAATATTTAAAAATAAAAAAATTAAGTTTAATTTATAAATAATTATAATCTACAATTTGTGTTATTTTATGTTATAATTTTTGTTTAATATATGCTTTTTATTATTATTAATATTGTAAATATTGTTTTTATATATATTTAATAAGAATTTATAGTCTTAAATATTTATTTATTAAAAATATTATTGTTGTTTTATTTAATAGTATAGTATAATTACTTAATATTATTAAGACATTTAATATAAGTTTTAAATTACATAAATATTTTTTATTTTTTTCTGGTTTAAATAATAATACTATAATAATCTAAATAATTAATTATATATAAAAAGTATGTAAATTGTGTTTAGTTTAAAATACTTAAATATTATATAATACGAAATAGCAATTAAATCTTATTTTTTTAATAAATAATAAAAAATTATTTTGTGTTATTTTATATTATTGTTAATTATTTAATAATAATATTAATTATTTTGTATTATTATTAATTTTTATTATTATTATTTAATAAGTAAGATTCAAATACTATCTAACACAATATATTAAACTAAGTAATCTGAACTAAGCAAAAATTATGTATTTTTTATATGTGATTAGTTACTTAAACCAGTTAAAATAATACTATGAATCTATTTTAATAAATATCACACTATTAGTATTAGGAAAAAAACTACAAAGTTTACAAAAACCAAAACTAATATCATATACTTTTACAATTCTAAGCAATTTAATACTATCATTAAAAAGCAGAAATAATAGACTATAAACCTTAAAAGACACCAAAATATTATGTACAATTAGGTTTTTTTTCATAATTGCCCTATATTTAACTTTTACTATTTATATCTTAACACAGTAGACTATTCTTAAGTTTTGTCTTAAATTAACAATCTTTTCATTAATAACTTTGGTATTGTCAAAAATAAATACAGTTTTTGAGCACTATTTCTTAAATACAAAACTTTTGCACAAGACAGTATACACAGTATTATCAGAACTACATAAATAAAACACCTGCAAAACATAAAACAATGGCAAACTCAAGCCTAATATACCATCTTATTGAACTAAGTACAGCTTAAACAGATTAATATAAGCAGCAAAATCCATCAAATACACAAAAAAATAATTGGAAGTCTCTATCTCTCTACAATAAAAGCACAATACATTAGAATATTTTTTATTATATAAATGCTTATAAACAGTAATTGGCAGATAATAGTACAAAGCTTTATAAAATATAAGTGTAAACTAGTAGTAAATTTACTTATGAAACCAGCTGTCATATGTAAGTCAGAGTATTAGACTAAAAAAGTTTGAATTTAATTCATATTTTCTGTCATGTTTATATTAACAATATTAGATTTAGGCCCAACTTCCTAGTATATACAATAAACAGCCTTAAAAATCTCACAAATAAAATAATAAATATTTCTAAATATTATTATTTGACCAGCTTTAATAAATCTTTTATTAATAATAACAAGAAACATTAAATTTAAATACAAAGCTAAATTGGTCAGCTTATCAGTATGCTTATTGCTTAACACATTTGAATATTTCTTAATTTTATTTTAAGAAACATTAAATCTCTTATTTTTAACAAAATTTACAACACAATATTTTTTTAACCAGCAATTATTGCAAAAATCTAATAAATTCATGTCCAATTCTACAGCACAAGTATTTAATGCAGCTTAATTGTCTGAATATATTGCAATAGTACTGTAAACTATAACACATTTTAAAACCAATACAATTACTTGTAATTTTGTCATTGTAAAAAATACTAAATCACTAACTTTAATATTAACACTAATATCCAGATCAAAAAAAAATATGGCTACATCACATCTTATTTTACATATATTCAAATTCTTCAAAGATTTATTTGTGTAAATATTAACAATATTTAAATTAGCATTAAAAAAACAGAGCTTGAGCTTAAAAAAAGCCACTAATATTAAAATTTTTTGAAAACTAAAAGCTGTTAATAGACAACTAAACATTAAGATAAAATACAGAATTAGTCAAAAAGTTACATATTACTCCAAACCAAACAGAAATTGGGCCTTTTAAATCAAGTTTTTTCCAATAATAAAAGCTATTTCAATTAAAAACCAATCCTTTTTTATTATACAATTGTTCAACAAAGACTATACCAAATTTTTTAAGTAAGTAAAAAATGTCATAAAACACTGAATTTTTTAAAACAGAAGACATTAGAGTGCTACCAAAAAAACAGAATAAAAAAAAAGTTATTATCAAAAAACATATTATAATTCAAAAATATTTTTACCATATTAGCCAAAAAGTTGTTAACTAAACTAACTCTTAGCTTTACAGAATAATACAAAAAGTGAATAAAAAACCAATATAAAATCTGTAAATCTAAAAACCTAAAATTAAACAGACAACTAAGAATCTTATTAGTATTTGAAAAACTTAATACAGAAGCTGTCTTACTCTTAGTTTGTATTTGCTTAAATAATTTCAAGTTATACAATAATGGATGGTAAAGAGTTTTATTAGGAAAATTTTTTGACAAACCAGTCTTTATTCTTAAACTCTTTTTAATCAACATATTTCACTTATTATATACATTTTTAGAAATAAAACTAAACTGAGTTTTGTAATCAACTATAGACTACAGTACAGCCAAGACTGAATAAAAAAATTGTTTGTTTAAGATAGCTTTCTTTAAGACTAAATTTGCAAAAAATCTAATATTAAAGTAAGTATTTACTAAACTAGACTTTAATAAATCTTTAGAAAACAAAAAGATACTAAGATATTTATAAAGCTTTTTTTTCTGAGCAACAAATATTGACAGACTACTTATTATAAGTAAAACATTTTTTACATTCTAATTAATAGAAATAGCTACTGTTTTCTTATTGTTTATTAAAATATTATTTATTTTAAAAAAATCACTTGCAATATTCAAAATATATTAAGTAGCAGCCTAACTATTTCTTATCTAAATTGTGTTATCAACAAAAGCACTAGTGATTAGATAAAAGATCAGTCTATTCTAATTTTTAAGCCTGCCAGTTTTGACAACAAACTTAATGTCAATACAATAGCCAAACAAACTTTTATGGTTTTGATTTTACACCAAAAAAAATTATAAAAAATCCTTTAGAGCAAAGAGAAAAAAATTTTATTTTGGTTCAGATTATTATGTATTGAGTACTTATTAGTAAGCCTATAATTTATTATGATTCAATTGACTCTATTATTGTAAATACTTTCAAAAAACCTGATGAATTGTTTACATATCTTGATTCAAATAAAACTATTTTCTAAATAACAACAATTAACAGAGTTATAGACTTTTTACATATTTTGCAAAATCAGTCAAAGTTCATAATTCTTTTTCAGAACATCTTTAATTACTAAATTTACTGCAAAGATAGAAAATTAAGTAGTAGTATTTTTTAACACAAAAAAATTATTACTATAAAGAATATTGAATTTGCTATAGATTATTAAAATCCTGTCAAAGAGTATTTTAGAAAGATTTTTCAAGCAGTCTTAATTAAAGTAATTGGCCTGGTGTTGGTTAAAATGCTTTTCTACTCATACAATTTAAGAATCATCAACATCTAAGTCTCTTTTCATGATTGAAATACTAATTTATATACCAAATAAGTATTTAAGACATCCAATAGTATTAACAGCATTAAATTATTATAGTGCTTTTAGAGTTTATTTGTAATATCAGACAAATCACCAATCTTCTTATTAAGTAAGTTTTTGATCAAGTATATCATATTCTTATATCTAATAGCACCTATAATTTCAGAAAAAGTGGTATTATTAACATAAAACAATGGCATATATTGACAATGTCACAAATTAGAAACATTATTCAATACTAATCTCTTTTTTATTCAACTCTTTATGATTATATTAATCTTATATTTTATCTCTTCAAAATTCATATCAACTTTACTATTAACAATTAAATAATCTAATATTACTTTATAAAAAAAATGCTTTAATATACTTCTAATTGTGTAATCTTTTTTAACAACAAAACTTTTTATTTTCTTGTTAATAGCAGTTCTAATACCTATTTTTTCTATTTTTATTAATTTGGCAAGCTTTAAAGCACAATATGCTTTTCTTATACCAAAAAAAACAGATCTTATAGATTTACAATCAACACTAGAATTCAATAATATTTGAATACTTAAAGTCTTATTATTATTCAAAAAAATCCAGCAGTTTATCAAAGAAATAAATTTGATACTAATTCTACTATGTAAAAATTTAACAATATTTAATACTAATATTTCTAATTTGTAAAACCTAAAAGACTTTTTGGTGAAAATTTTATCAAAGTCTTTAAACCACTTTTTTTTAAACATTTTACTAGCCAATAAACACAGTATTTTATAAATAATATCTTATATTGTATTCAGGTTTAAGGATTTCTTAAATGCTATGAACTTGTCAGAAAATATTGTAGTATTAGCCAATATAACATCCTTAAATTTATTTTATTTAGCTTTATTAGAACTTTTAAAATCAAACTTTTAACAATTTTTATTTGTTTGCTTGTATACAGAGTTCAGATGTATATTTAACAGATTACTTAAATTCACAGAAACAAAAATAGCTTGATAATTAGTGTTAAAGTACTCTTCAATATCCAGAATACTATAATTTACTACAGTATTAATTAAACTCAAAAAAACAAATATATAATCAATTGTTTTTTTAACACTTTTAGAATTTTTTTATGTTTCTATTTTAGTGGTCAAGCTTTCTACTAAAAAATTGACCAGTTTTAAACCAAAACACTTTTTAAAACTAGCACACTTATAAAAACCATTTTTATTGAAATTTCTGTTCAAAATAATAAAAGAAGATTTATTTACAGTCTTTGCAATCAATGAGTTAATTTTCTCAGCCTAAGCCAAATGTACTGTTAGTACTATATCAATATACAGCCCTAAAATTAAAACAAAAAGTTTATTTTTGAAGAATAATCTAATAAACAGAAGTCAGCCAGAAATCTCAAAAAACTTTATATATATGTTTTATTAAGGCAATATTTATAACAATTGTAATACTTGAGCCCAAATAATTAGAGTTCAAACCAGAAGTAAATACACAAATACTATCAAACTTATTGGCAATTTATAAATAGATTTTCTCTTTCAGTTTTGTTTTAATAATAATCAAAATCAAATTGTTCATATCTTTATGCCAACAAATAATATTTGCTTAACAAAATTGTTTATACTCTTAACATTGCATATAGCTACTTTTTAAATAAGATTGGTCATTGAAATAAACAAGTATTAGAACTCAAAACAGTATTGTTTACTTTGGCTATTAGGCTTATAACTATGATTAACAAATTGTCCATGTTTTTTTCCAATTTTGGGACAACTATTAAGTCAAAAACCACTACTTTTATAATAATTCTGCTGCTAATTATTGCACTCAAACCTTCACTTATTATTATATTTACTTCTTAATTCTGTAATAAAAGAGTTACTAATGGCTAATATTTAGAATTAGACTAGAAAACTGTTGGCCCAAGTGTGTTTAACCTCTTAACCAGCTTACCAACTTGTTCTATAAAACTGATAAGACTGTATTCAAAAACAGCAAATCTACTATTTATTTACTTAAGCACTAATAGAATAAACTTTATCTTCAGAAAAAAACCAGAATTTGACAAACTATTGTGTACAAAAAGAGGAAAAAAAAACTCATCAACAACTTTTACCCAAAAAACACTACTAAAAATAATTAAATAAAGAATAAAAACCAAACATTTTGCATAAATAATTGCCAGTTTGCTCTTATTTGTATTTAACAATATTTTGTAAAAAAATTTACTAAAGAAAAAATTTTCATCTATAAACAGTTTAATAACATATAACTTATATTTCTATACTTTACATACTTAGCAAAAATCAGACAAAACTAGTGCAGATTAGTGCTTCTTAATACTGATATGGTTCTCATGACAGCATCAAATAATTCAGCAGAAATAAAACAAACAACAACACATTTTAATTGGGTATATATAACTAGATACTAATTAATAATGCACATTTTTTTACCAATTGATTTAATGAAATTTCAGATGTTATAAGCATTTGTTTCCATTGGTAATATATAGAACAATGCTCTATTATAATTTTTTATATCCCATGAATCTTTGTTCTTATAAGTTCTTACCATATACATAGCATCTTTTTTGATTAGGATAGACCATTTCACTATGACCAAATTAGCATACTCTATTTACTTAAACTCTATTACAGCCTTTTGCCACATTTCTATTAATTGCATTTTAATTGACTTTATTATTCTAAACTTAGATAATACAGCATATACAGTTTCAGCTAATATTCTAATTAGAATTTTTTTTATCATTACAGCTTAATCTAAATACTTAATAAATTTTTTGAGATTACTGTTTACCAAAACATTTACAGCTTTTGTCTTTTCTATAATTTGTGCTAAACCCAATTCAGATGTAAAAAAAAGACAAATAATTCCAGCAAATTTTGAAGAAATTAATGCTTTCTTAAAATTATTGATTCTTGAAAATAGTTTTCTGACTATTATACACTTTTTTTGAGATGTTTTCCAAGCAATTCTATCTAATTTGATATTTAAAACAAAAAACTTTCTAACAAAGACATTGACCAGATTTTTGAAAGAGAAAAAAACACCAAAAGAGCATTTAAAAAAATATTATTATCATTATTATTTAAAAAATTGATTTTTCTTAATGGCTTACTCAAAACTTTTTTGGTTTTTACTTATGAATCTTTTGATATTTAGTCAGAATTCACATCAGCAAAAATGTTATCCTTACTATTATCAATACTAGTTTCTTTAACTAAACACTCCACTTTTATGTTAATACTATTAGATTTAGTAAAATTACTAATTTCTAAACTCCAAAAGTAATTACTTAATCTCTTGGCAAACACTTTTTTGTTATCTAAACTATCTTCTAAAACACCACTCTTTTTTTTTTAATAAAGTAGGTTTGACAATAATATTAAAGCCAAAATCTTTAACAAATTTCTTTATAATAGCAATATTAAGACCTAAAATGATCTTATAATCAAGCAGAAATAGTTTGAATTTATTTTACTAAATGATTAAAACTTTTTTTCAATAAATGTATTTTTTCTGTAAATTTTAGACATAAAAAAAAAAGAAGTTTTTGAATTTTATTAATTATCTTAATTATTTTATGTAATTTTATATTATTTTTTGTTATAATATATTAATTATGTTTTTTTAATTAGTTTTTTTTCTGTTTGGTTAATATTAATTTATTACTTTAATTAAAATTGTTAACAAAGTTTTTTTTAAAATTTTATTAAATAAAATTTTAATTATTTATAATATAAAAAATGTTTTACAAAAGTATATTAATATAAACAATTATTTTTGTAATTAGATTAATTAAAATAAAGTTTTTTTAAAGAATTTTATAATTTTTTTATGTAAAATTAAATTTAATTATATATTTTATAATTAAATTATTTTTTAATAATATAATTTAAATTAATAATAATTTTATAATTATATAAAATATTTTAAATAATATTAATTAGTTTTTTATTATTATTAATTTAAATAATAATAAAAAAACTTTTATTATTTAAATTAATTTTAAAATATAAAATTATAAATATTAATATTTACAAATAGTTTATTAAATTATATTAATAATATTAATAGCTTTAATTAATATTTTGCTTCAAAATTTATTTAAATATTTTTGTTTATATACACTATTTATTTTATAATTAACTAAATAAATAAATTAAATTTAAAAATATTTAAACTACTTTATATTTATGTTAAAAAACTTTTTAATTTAAACCAAATTTATTTTGTTATTTTAGTTTTTTTTATAAAAACATTTATAATACTTAAATATTTTAAATATTAAATATTTATATTATATCTATTTTTAATTTTATTGAAATTTTTTTATAATTATATATATGTTTTTATTTAATAACTTAATATTAATATTAATATTATTAGTTTAACTAATTTGTTTTTAATAAATGCTTAATATAAATACATATTATTATAGTAACTTAATTTTAATTGGTTTATTTTGTATTTTTATAATATTTAAATATGTTTAACAATATTATTATTAATAATATAAATTATTTTAAATTATAAATATTTATTATCATTATAATATACAAAAAATTTTATATTTTAAAATTTTTCAATTCCAAATTTATATTTTTTTAGTATAGTTTTAGTTTTTTAAAAATGTTTTTTTGTTTTATAAAAAACTTTATTTTTTATATTAAATATTATTATTTTTTATATTAAATCACTTTTAATAAAAAAATATTATTGCAATTAATATAAAATTTAAAAAATTTATTTTGATTATTAAACTTAAAATTTTTGTTTTAACCAATTAATTTTAAATTAAACTTAGAAATAACTTCTAAATTAGAAACAAAAAAACCTATTTTACTTTTAATATATTATTATAAAAGATAATAAATTTATAAAACTATTTTAAAAAAATATAACAAAATTAATATTAATTTATTTATCTAATTAATTAATAATTTCAAATTACTTTTAAGCTTGTTTAATTTTAAATTAATATTAATAAATATTAATTTTAAAAAAATCCAATTTTAAAAAAGTATTATTAAAATTAAATATGTTAGTTTTTATATTTTTATTAATTATTTGTATTCAGTTTTTTATTAAAAACAACAAATAATTAATAAAAACTTATTTTTTAACATAAAAATAGTATTTATTTAATTATATTTACCAAAAATTTTTATATTAATAACTAAATTTTTTTAAAAATACAGATTTTTTTATTTACTAATTTTAAAAATTTTTATAATTTATAAAATTTGTATTTATTAATAATATATATAATAAACCATAATAGTTATTTTTTTACAAAAAAAATATTTATATTAGCTTTTGTAAAATATATAATATTTTTTTTAATTAAAACAAACTATTTAAAAACTAATAAATTAGTTTAATCTAATTTGATAAATTTAATAATAATTTTTTCAATGAATATTAAACAATTTGATTAATACAACTTGATTGAATTTAAAAAAACTGATTATACAGCCACTTTTAAAGTATTAATAAAAATTTTCTTAACAATTATTTCTTAATTTATGTAAAAATTTACATTTTTTATATTAACATTTGTAATTATATTATTTTTTGACTAATTTTTTTGTTTTAGATAAGCTGAATTTAAATATAATTAATATTTTAATAATTTTATAAAACTTTAAAAAAATAAAAATCTCTTTAAAATTATTATTATTTTTTATAGCAAATAAATTAATATTTAATATTAATAATTTCTTAATAACATTTTTAACTTTCTTTTTTAATTAAAAAACTATTAATAAACTTGGGCAAAATTGTTAAAATTTCATATTTACATATTTTGTTTTTGAAGAATAAACTGCTAAAAAACCTTTATCAAAATCTGTTTTGTCTTAGTAATCTTAGAAATTTTATTTTTAAAACCATTAAAATTTTTTTATTACTATTTAAAAAGAAGCTGGTTTTTTAATTAAACTTAAACTAATTTATTTACATTAGTTTTGTAGTTTTGTTTTTATATTATACTTATTTTTTAACATTAAAAGTTTTTTCAAAAAGAGATTGCCAGTGCCATCAAAATTCTTAACATTTTTTTTAAGCTTAAGTGCTAAAATATTCTTTTTTCAAACCTTTTTTTTAGGTATACTTCTTATAGAAGTGCCTGTTATTATTAGTTTTTAAATAAAGATATTATTGTATAAAGGACTGAATAAAAGAAGAGAGTAACAAAATATTTTTTTGGCTTTTTAACAAGAATATTTTGTAACAAAAATGTTTTATTCTAAATTTATCAGTTCAATTAACATTACAAACTTTTTTAATAATTTATAAATTCTTGTTATTTTTATAATAACATTCAAAACAAATTTTTATTTAGTGACTTAAAATATTCTTAATATTTTAAATAGTGGATTTATCAGATAACTTAATATATTCAAATACATTTTATTAAATGGAATGAATAAATCTGCGTATAAAAAATTCCTCGAAATCATAATGTTTTATCTGTTAAATAATAAGTCACAATGTAAAATTTCAGATTTATGTTAGCATACAAAATTTTAAATTGACGCACATTCTTATTGATTCCTCAGATATCTAGATAAGATCTACCTTTTATCATAGATTCATCGCCACGATTTGATTAACCACGTTAATTGGACAATCGTGAGCTACACATCGAGAAACAAAAACGAACCAAACATACAAATCCTTTGAGAACACTGGACCAGTTTGAATCTTTGCTTCCGATAGCACTTGTGACTTTTGATCCAGAAGAAACGATTCCAGAAATTTATGACACAATCTATTTAAAAACTTGTCGAATATTTAGTACCTGGATACAGTCTTTTTCTCAAAACACTCGGCGTCTTATTTTTTTCACAAACTGTTATTGCAAGAATGTCGATACAAAGTGCCCGAGCGACTTTTGAGTTTCAACTAAACCAAAGCAAAGCAAATGCGTTGACCCCACCATTCGCAACCGGAGATAACTTATTTTGGCAATTGGAATACTGTGAAGTATGAAATTGGTCTTTTTGTTTCAAGAAAAGCCCAACTGGTTCAATACTAAAAAATTTTCCTTCAACCTAATCGAATATTAACAAACACGTCTTCTGTACCAAAATATATCATGTCCTACCGCTTTTCCTTTTACTTCCAAAAAAGACTTATCCCAACGAACCCGAGTGCTTTGTAGTAAGGTTGCACGTGATACCAAATGAAGACGAGTTGGAATCAATATTGCCTTGGGCCAGACGACATGAGTTATGCGCCACAATATATGTTATTAATGTTCATTCTGAAGGCAATCAACAATATGTGGGAAAACTAGCTTTAGAAATGGATAAATTGACGCCAGATATGAAATATAGAGGTATGTTTATCATTAAATTTATAAATTTTTGCTTCCCATACAATCTTTTAATCAGTATCGACAAACGATCTACAATTTAACTGTTCATCGATCGTACAGGGTTCTTCTATAAGAAGGCTAAACTCGCACATAATTTTTTGATTGGTGTCACTTTCAGTGAATTTCAAACAGAAGCTAGATTGGTTGAAGGACCATTTCCCAATCGAAAAGTTCCACAAGATCTCATTGATGCATGGTTAGGTGAAGTCAATAAGCAAGAGACGGTTGACGTCCAGTTCAACGTCGGTGGTCACATTGTCTATGCTAGCAGTGGCGTATTGGGGAAAAGATCTGAGTACTTTCGTAATTTCTTTTTAAGGAAATGGGCGGAATCTGATGAAGGTATGTCGTCACCGTCGACGGCCAACATTCGGACACGCTCAAAAAAGAAATTATCTCCTATTAAAGATACAGTATCTGAACCATCCGAAAATGGTTCCTCCATCAAGTACACCGTCAACATTCCTGATTTCGAATACGATACCTTTCTTGCGATGCTACGTTTTTTATACACTGACAACCCGAACTTTAGTGACGAGGACGGTTCGCCTACATCACCACTTGCTTTGATGGCTATCAGCGACAAGTATCTCGTTGTGGAGTTAAGAGAAAGGGCCAAGGAAAAATTGCTCAAGATATTAAATGAAGATAATGCCGCTCGTATTTTATTTGATGCGGCTTGGAAATGGCCTGATGTCAAGGAGATTGTAATCGATTATGTAGTCCGAAATTTTGCCAAGGTTCGAGAAACACCCTCATTCTTAAACATCGATGAGGCACATCCAATGGCTGCCAAGCTCTTGATGCAAATCTTGAAAAAGGTTCATGTGGCTCAACAAAGGCTCACTAAATTCTAAACTGCCATTTATCATTTACTTTCAAAACCCCCGCCGAAGTTACGTCTACACATCTTCAAAAGAACAGGAGACCCTCGCTGTTGTAAATCATTCATCCTCGAAATCTTTTAATCGTTTTCTTGAAATCATGACTACCTATTCGTCTTGACCATAATTCTCTCAGTTTGAGAAGGATCTCTTTTACTAAATAAAAAATGCAAAAGTGATTAGTCTCGTTATTACATGATTAATGTCTTGTATGAGGATTGCTAAAACATGGTAAAATTTTTTTTAACTTTTATCAGTTAAATAAAACCATAACCTTATTGTAAATTATTATTATTCAAGATTACAAAGAATGAACGAATGAAATATCAAAAGCCGCTATTAGCTAAGTTTTCTCATTTTAAAATATCTGAAGCCTTATATTTCAAATATGAAGTGACTGCTTTTTAATTTTTAATTTTTAACCTTTAAAATCTCCACTCAGAGTTTCATAAACTTCAAAGCTGGTGATAATAATATATTTTGACGAATATATATTTAAAATTTGGCCGGGTGAGTCCCATTGCACATAAATTCTCTGAAATACTATCAATTCAAAAAATATTACATTTTATGTTTATTTTGATTTAATTATTTTATTACTTAGAAATTAGCCAGAAGCATTTCTTGTGTGTGGTTTGCCAATGTTATGAAATATTTAAAAGTTTTTGTTGTAAATGCATTTCTGATAGCTTGAATTCATTTTAATCTTGTTATCAAATTTAGAACTGAATTTGTTTCCAAAACCAAACTCTCTAAGATTTGTAAACAGTCTAAAATATTCAATTCAAATGTTACAATTTGTTTAAAATGAAAGATTAATTTTGTAAAATAATTATAAAAAAAATCAATTAATTTTTATATTTTTTGATTTATATTCTAGTATTATTAATTTTGTAAAATCTTAATAAATTTATTTAAATAGAAATAAATTTTGGCAAACTATCAAACTTTTTATTGTTAAAAATTTAAAATATACATAATTTAATTATACTTGTAAATTTTTACAATCGAAAATAATTAATTAATGTAAAATATAAAATAATAAAATAATAATAAGTTAATAATAAAAATTAAAATAATTTTATGTTAATTTTTTTTTACTATTTAACGAGTGCAGTCCAATCACGTTAATTTTAATTAAAAATAATATTTATTTTTTAAATTAAATTAAATATTTTTATTGTATTATTCATTTTTCTATGTATTTTATTTTATTTTTATTTACAATAATAAATGTCGTCTAATTATTATTTAATATAATATAGTTACAATAAGCTTTAAATTAATATATAACTTATGTGTTTTTTACATATAATTAGTTTTTTAAACAAATTAAAACTAAATAGCAATAAATCTATAAAAAAAACTTACTTAAAACAACTATATTTTGTATAATTACAATTAAATTATTTTAAACTAATCAATTATACAACAATTTTATTTGTATTAAATTTGAGATTAAAAACTTAAAGCTTTTAAAAAACCATTATTTTAAAAAATTTTCTTTATTTATTAAATTTAATAATAAATTTAATTTAGCAAAGCCAACTTAGTTAACTTAAAATTAATTGTAAAATTAACAATAACAAAAAAAAAAGCCAAAAAAGCAGTAGCTTTTATATATAATTTTTATTAATATTAATTTTAAAAAATAAGATAAAAATACTTTATATTTAAAAGCAAAATAATTTAAATTTAATATTTAAATACTAACAATTAAAATTTTTTTTATAAAATATTATTTTTTTTAAAATATTAGTTTTAATAACATATTTTAGTTTTTAAGTAAAATTAAAAAATTAACACATAAAATAGATATAATTATATATTTAAAATAACAAATTTAAATTTATTATTATTATTATTATTATTATTTTGTTTTTTTCATATTTTATAATTATAATTAGAACAAAAAATAAAAAAATGACAATTTTTTTATTTTTTAAAGCAATTAATAATTTTTTTACTAATAAAACATTTATGACTATAAAAACTGTTTAATTGTGCTTTGTAAAACCATTTTTTTAAATAAAAAGTTGAAAACCAGTTTTTTGCTGGTTTTAAATATAAGTTTTTTTATTTAAATTTTTTTTAAGTAATAATATATAGTTAATTTTAATGTTAAAATAATTATTACAAAATATTTCAGAATTTTTAATAGCAAACTAATAATTAAGTTATTTTTTATTATTATTATTCTTTTCATATTCAACTCAAACTAAAAAAGCAAATGCTTTTGTTTTTTTATTTAAAAATATCAATTTTTTAAGATATTTAAAAAAGTTTTCTTTTTTGGTAATTTCTTAAAATATTACTCAGTTTTTAAAGCTTGTTTTTTCTGTTGTAAAAAATAAAATATTGAAATTATATTAATTTTATTAGAACTATATTAATTATATTACTTAATTTAAATTTGGCTGTAAACAATAATTTTTTTTAAATAATAACAATAGTAATATGTTTGTTGAAATAAGTTTTAATTAATTATTAATTGTATTATTTGTTAAGTTAATTTTTAACTGATTTTTACTGATTTTAAAAACAAAACAAATTATGTTTTTACATGTATTTTTACTTAACTAGCCTATTAAATTATTTAATATTAAAAATTTAACTTATTAAATAGAAAATCAATTTTTTTTAATAATACTACTTTTAATAATATTTAAAAAACAATTATTAACTATTAAAGATTTTTTAAATAAATAATATTTGTTTTAATATTAAATAAAACTAATAAAATTAAATTGGTTTATATTAAAATTACATTATAATTTTTGCAGAATTTTTTTGGATTAAATTCAACTATTAAAAATAATAACAGACTTTTTTATATAAAGTTTGTATTTTAAGTTTTTTTGAATACTGCTATATAAATTAAGTTTGTTAAATTACTTTTTTTTATTTTTAAGATTGTTAAATTTTTTGTGGTTTTTATTAATAATTTTTTTTGCTATTATTTTTTGTAATATTTCTTTTAATACTATTTTTAATAACATTAAAACTGTTTTAAGTGTTTTTAATAATATTATTTATATTAAGTTAAAGTTTGTTAACTTGTAATAATATATTGTTTATTTTAAAAATATTTTTGCTATTAATGTTATTTTTATTTCTTAGTTTATATTAATAAAAAAAATAATATTAAAATTTTTTTCTAATTAAGCAAAAAAAATTATTGTTTTTTATAATACTTTTAAGACCAAATTAGTTAATTTTTTTTGATTATACAGTTTTTAAATAATAAGTTAATTTTTAAGTTTATATTTATATTTGTTTTATTATAAACTTGATTTTTTCTGGCTTTAAAATCAATTTATTATTTACAATTAAATAATTTGAAACAATTTTTTAAAAAAATACTCTAATATATTTTTAATTATATAATCTTAATTATTAATAAAATTATTTAATAATTGATTTTATTTTAGATATTTTAACTATTAAAAATTTATAATACTTAAAAATTTATTTATATTTAACATAGTTATATTAATATTATTATAATAGAAACTATGTCTTAACATATTTTGTATTTTAAATGTTTTTAACTTATATGAAAACACCAAAGTTTTTTAAAATTAAAATTAAAACCAAGTTTTAACAAATATTTTATTAGTTAATAAACACAAAATAGTCTTAATAAAAATTTAAATTATATTTAAATTAGTTTTTTTTGATTTATCAAATATTTTAATTATAATAATAGCAATAATAATAAAAAATTCTTAAAAATTTTATTTAACATTGTTAATATCTTTAAACTAATATTTTTAATGGTTTTTATGCACAAAATATTAAAATAAATATTTAAAAAACTATCTAAATTAAAAAACCTAAATATATTATATTTATTCTGTTTGATAATAAAAATTATTAAAAAATTATTAACAAAAATTTAATTAATAACTTTCTTAATCTTTTTAGAATTATTTTAAGTTAGAATCTTAATTATAAAACAATTTGCTAAAAAAGTATATAAGCCAGATATTTCTTAAAATAATAATTAAAAACTTATTTCTAAATAATAAATAAATTAATAAAACCAAATTCAAAATTTTAAGATTTATAATAATTACAATTCTAATTATTTATATTTTATTAAATCTGTTTATAATCTAAGATTTAATTTAATTTTTTAATTTTATTCCAATAATAATTAAAACTGTATTATTTGTATTTTTATATTATTTTAGTATATTATTTTGTTTTGCAAAATTTTTTTTTTTTTAATATTACAAGCTATAATTTTTTAAACTAAATTGATTATTAAAAAAAAAAATAAAGCATTATTATTAATATATAAAGTATTTAATTTTAAAAACATAATTTTAAAAAGCTTGCAAGCTTATTTACTTTGGTTTTTAAACTATTTAACTTAAAAATAAAAACACCAAGATATTAAATCTACTAAAAGCACTAAAATTTAAAAGTAATAAATTATTAGACTTATTAAAAAAATTTATTAAGAGAAAAAAAAAGTTATCTATAATTATATCTAAATTAAAGACCAAAATCAAAAAAGAAACAAAAAATTTAAGCTAAAACATAAAGTTTAACTTAGAAATAAATTCAAAATTTTTTTAAAACATTTAATTTCAACTTTAATAAAAACAATTTAATATTTATAAATAAATTAATACTTAAAAGAGCACCAAACAAAAAATCAAAAAAAGTGTTATTTACAATTTATGTTTAAATATTATTATTAAAAACAATAAAATAAACTTAAAAATCAATTTTTTGATATATATATATATTAATTATTGTTGTTTGGCAATTAAATTCACATTTTTTTTAAAAGAATCAGAGCTTTTTTATTTAAGTTACATTTAATAAATATATATTTAGCTTAATTATATTATATATACAAAAACAAAAACAAAAACAGATTAACTTAATATAAATTCATATTAAAAATATTTATAAAATAGTTTTTTATAATATTTTATTTACAAAAAAAATTCATTATATATTTACATAAATATATAAAATCAACTTCTAATTAAATATATAAGTTTTTTTTATTATAAAAAGCTATTAAATTTAAAATATATTAATTAGCAAGATATAGAAAAATAAATAATAATAATTTTTAAAAATTCATAAATATTTATTAATATTATTTTTTATTATATGTACTAGATTTTTATTTACAAAAATAAATTACTTAAAAACAACTAACTTAACAATTTTATTATTACTAAATTCTATTATAATTTTTTATTACAAGCTAATAAATACAACTTAATTAATATTATTTTATTAAACTTAATAAAAACTAATATTTTAGCCAATTTGAAAAAATCAACTAAAATTTTTTTAATAATTATTTTTTAATTTGTGTATGTATTTACATACTTCAAATTAATATTTGTAATAATATTTATTCTTATTGCTAACTTTTTAGTTTTGTTTAAACTTAATTTATATATAAATATATATTTAATAATTATATAAGATTTTGAGAAAGTAAAGATTCTCTTAAAACAATTTACTTATAAAATAAATTTCTAACAATTTATTAAATACAAAAGAAAAAAAATTAAGAACTTTTTTATTATTACTTAAAACACTAAATTCAAATTGATTTATAAGCTTATTTAATATGTAAAATTAAGCATAAGTATTCTTAAGAATTAATTTATTTAAAATTATTATTATTATTTTTTTACTATAACTTATAAATATTTTTATATTCTTAATATTAAACTTATTATTTATACTACTAATATTACTACTTATTTTACTTTTTTAAAATTTAAATTTAAAACTCTTATTAACTTTTAATATTTTTATATTTAAAAACCAGCAAAAAAATTTATTATTAGATTCTTAACAACTATTTTTTTAGCTTTTTTTTGGTATTTTTAGAATTATATATAGAAGTATTTCTCCTAATATTTAAATAAGTTTCTATTTTGTCTTATTAATTAATTAATATAGAAACAAAAATGTTTATTGTGTTTAGTATAACAAATAAAAGATGTAAAAAAAGCTTATAAAACAAATAAAATATAAAAAAAAATAATAAAGTATTTTTTTAATTTCTTTTTGCTTTTTTTATAATTAAGAAATCAATAAAAGAAAAATTTTTAAATTTTTAATAATTTAATAATTACTTAAATAAAAATATTGTTAAATTCAAAATAAAAAATAGTATATAAATTTTTTAATTAAAAAATAAGAATATTTGGTTATTTTTTAAAAATTATTTAAGTTTAATATTTAAATAACAGATTATAAATAAATAAGTTTATTTTGAATAATAGAAATTTAAATCATTTCAAAATCTAATTTATAAATAATATTATTTTTAGAATAAATCTAAAAAGATTATATGTAAAAAAAACATATTAATACTATATTATAACTAGAATAAATAATAAAAATCAACAAATTTATGCTAAAATACAATTGTTTGAATTTTTAACACAAAAAACAAATTTAATTTACAGTCTGGTAAGAAAAAAATTGGAAATATAAAAATAATTGCTATGTCTTAACTAATGTACCAAATTACATAAAACAACTTTTATTAGAAAGTCAAATACCATATAATTTTATTAAAAATAATTAATAGGAAATTCTTTCACTATTTGTCTCAATTATCATTTCACAACGCTGCCTCATTGATCCTACTAAACCAATTAAGGTAGATTCAGGAATATCTTGCCACTCTTCCTCCATAAATCTCTAATTCACTACGATTTTGAGGCATTCTTTTTTCTACATTCTTTTTAACAATAGCCTAAAGGTTTTCTATTGAGTTTAAGTCGGGACTATTAGATGGCCACCCCAACAAATCAGTTGTATTCTCAGCAATAAACTCTTTGGCAAGCTTGCTAGTATGCTTGGGGTCATTATCTTGTTGGAATCGCCAATTATCCCCCAGAATTGCTCTAATTTCAGGTAATTTGTTACGAAGAATATCTATATAAAATTGAGCATTCATTATTTGAACAAAACAGAATAAACTAGTCTTTCCTTTTTCGTAGAAACCTCCCCACACGAGAATTTTTGTACGATCTTTAGGCATAGGACGAATTGGTTGAGTACCTTAATGCCAACGTTTTACCGTGTTTTGAAAAAGTTGAAAAGATGTTTCGTCAGTAAAAACTGTTCTTTTCCAATCGTCGCTAAGGTGTTTTTTGGCCCATTCTACACGTTTTCACTTATGCTCTTCGGTCAGCATTGGAGTTGCTCTAGGAAGACTTTTTTTATAATTAAGGTTGGATAAATGATTTTGAATAGTAACATGAGAAACATTTATTCCCTTCTTAGCCAACTTTATTGCTAAATATCTAGACGAAACTGAGGAATCTCTACGAATAATCTACCCTAATACTTTCAAAGAATTTCCCATAATTTTTTTTGGCCGACCATTACCACTCGCATGCTTTTTTTTTGAGTTTTTCGAGGATATTATAGATTGTAGAAAGGGGTATATTCGTTTTATTCTGGATTTCTTTCGCCTTTTGTATTCCTTGCTTCCAAAAATGTAAAACAACTTGCCGTTGCGTTTCTTGCTTTGAAGTCGGCATTTCAAAGACAAGTTTTAAAAAAATTATTAGTTAATACGCGAAAAAATGTTTTTAGAGCTCAGCCACTTACCTAATATTCTATTTCCATTTTTACCGTCACAAAACTTACCAAAAATGGTTAAACCAAACGCAATCTTAGTAGATTCATATTTTTCCAATTTTTTTCTTACCATACTTTAAATCTATTTTTAAATTTAATTGTATTAAACTTATTAATATTATACAAAATTAACTTAATTTTTATAAAACTTTAATAATTATATTTTTAAATTTACTAAAAATAATTCTTAAAATCTATAATTAACAAAGATAATATTTATAATATTTAATCTTTAAAAAAATTAAATTATAAAAAGGCTTCAATTTTTAAAATTAATTAGCAATAACATATTTTTATTTAATTTTAAATATTATTAAGACTGATTATTATTCATTATCATTATTTTTTTGTTTTGATTTGTAACAATAAATTAAATGAGTTATAACTTTTCAAATTTAATTAACAAAAGTTTTTTTCAAAATTTTCCATATCAATTTAATAAAACGATAAGGCTTAAATATATATCAGCCATATTTTCCAGATGCAAGGCCAAATGATTAAATAAAATAATCTGATTAACGATATATTTAAATGACGTATTTTAACCAACTTTGCAGTCATCGACTATTAAAGGAAGATTGGCTTTTGATTATTTTGTCGGGCCAAATGTTTAGAGTTTGATAAAAATGTATAACTATGGAGATGGTTCTTTAAAGCTCTCAAAACGCCTATTTATTATCCTTGTTTTACTGCTGGTGAATGATCATGTGCGAAGGTATATGTCGAATTAAAATAAATTTCTGATCACCAAGGACAAACTTGTGGGATATGTGCAACGTCTTCAGGGTCCCATGAACCGGTTGTTAACTTAGGGATATCCCATTCACGTATCACGGGCTTTCCTTTAGCATTCACTTTTGATGTCTTCTTATCCCTTTCAGTTTTTCTATGTTTGCCATTGTGGGATTTTTTGAATACCATTTCACATTCGGATGCAAATGCGGATGTAGAATCAGTCATACCATCTTCAGCACTGGAAGATTCGTGTGTTTTTCGTTTCCGTTTAGTTTTGTCACTTTTTTTGTGATGCTTCTTTTTCCGGTCTTTTTCCTTTTTATGATCTTTCTTTCGTCGTTTTAGCTTTTTTGAGGTTTTATCGTCTTCGTAATCATCAACGATTTGTTTTTTGCTTAAAATATTTTGCTCGAATTGTCCATAATCAATGAACCATTGATTATCCCTAAGAAAAGGTTCAATGTCTTGAGTAGGGTCATAGTCCTTTTGAAAATATTTATCCATTTTAGAACCATCGCTTGCTTCGCCGCGTCCTTTAAAGGCTATTAATTCACCTGAAGCTTTTTTAGGTTGAATTTCTTTCTTTGATATAAGATCTTTGGATATTTCGGATAAATGGCGCTTTTTGGGATTTTTCCTGATTTCCAAAGAATTTGGGTATGAAGATGAAGACTCAGAGGATGCCGTTAAATGACTTTGTTTTATTGGCAATTTAGGGTCATTAAATTCGTGATCAGGTTCACTAATACAAGGTGAGTATGAGCGAGATGGTTTTTTATGAACAAAACCTTGATTTCTTTCTTGTTCTGAGAAATGTTCTTTTTGCTCGTTATCATAGCTAAAAAGAATTTTAAGCCAAGTTTTTAAAGTTAATCTTTTTTCGTTATCCTCAATATCCTTGAATAGTTCAATAATAATTCAAATACCTGGAAGATCTATTTTGGTATTCAAATGACTTTTCTTCACGCTCACTATAAACACTGCTATGTTCACTATGATAATGATCACGATGCTTCGCCTTTTTATTTCTGGAATTATGGTCGAGCGTTTGCGCATGCTTTCTAGCAGATTCTTCTTCCTTTTTAATCAGGGCCTGATTGTGATCGTCAACGCTTTTTACAACATTAAATAAAAATCGCTTGTTGGGTTTAGGGAGAGTACAAGGAGGCCTACGATGAATCCAAAGAGTTAAGTAAAAACACCAAAAGCTCTTAAAATAAGAAAAAAACCCCCACTTACACTCCAAGATGTGGTAAATAGGCTCTTACGCCCTCTTTGTTGTACTTTTGGCTTTTGGCGGCCGCCTCTTTAAGAATGAGGTCGGCAACATACCTGTCTAAATCTTCATCTGGCAACGAAGAAGGAACCCCACCAACTGAGGCACGAACTAGTTGATTTACAACCAGGTCGAGTGCTGATTTTGGTTTCGAAGATGGCTTCTTTAATGGTGATAAAGGCATCCTAGTGGAAGAAAAATAAACGGAGCATATCGCAATAGAACTGCATAAAGTAATGAGGTTATGACGTCATATAGCCCCATATGCATCAAGTTTCGGCATGATCAAATGATTAATTAACTACATGATGCTTATTCTCATATAAATAATTTTTAGATTACCCAATTCACTTTGTTTTCTCTAACTAAATTCCCAAGATTACTAGTTGGACATTGACAAGGTCGATGCTATACTTCCTCATCTTTATTGTCACCTTTATATCAGCATGTTGAGTACCTTAATTAGCAAACGATACGATTTTGAAGGTATTCATAGATCTGAAATGATTTTTGATCCTATCATTCTTGACCAGTTTAATAGTGTTCATAACTAATTAAACTCAGGATGATTGTGGCTAACAAGGTCATATGGGACCCATGAATCGGAAGTGATCGTGCACCATTCATTTTATGTTCAGGTATATTTGAATATATTTATTTGCAGCTTTATTGTTTGGTATTCTGCACAGTTAAGATAAGACAGTTCACTTTTGTGAACATAATTAGATGTAAGTGAGTTCAAGAAAACCTGAATTTATAAATACCAAGCTTGCCAGGAGTTCGGAAATGATTCTGATGCAAATGGTATGACTCTCCGGTGTGCGGCGGTTCAAATACATCAGTCAATCTTTCGGAACGTCAAGCAGGAGTCCTTCTGAGGACGATTCGAAGGATCCAAATTAGATAGCAGGGACCCAATGAGCTTGGATACCGATAGGAATGTGAGGCTGATGGAATATCTTCAAAAGGTATCCAGTGTGTTGTATTGAGAAATTTAGGAAAAATTCACCACGTCAAATTTTTTTGGGTAGTGTGACCTTCTAATATTATATTTGACTCCGGGAAATCACTTGTATAAATATGGGCTGATCCTTTTCACAATTAATAGTCGTCTTTAAACCACATCTTGTTCGAAAAACACCCAAAAACAGGGACTCGATAGGTATTTGATGGCCAGCTGTCGATGATGATATTTAAGAATAACAAAACCGAGTTATCTCTTCACGACTCTCAGCTCATCAAGTTTTGATATGCAGTGTAACCTACAGGACAAGCTTTCGTAATGGTCCCAATCTTACTTTGTGGACAAACCAAGCCGCAAGTGGAATTTTCAGGTACTGCAAACTGCTCCTCAGAGCAGTTATATGTGAGAGGCAGATATTATTATGAAATTTTTTGATCCACTAAAAAACTCGGCCTATCATATCAAAAACCCATTTCAGTTTTATTTTTCTTTATTATTTACTTATATTCACAGACTCCAGTATGGAACTCATAAAGTCCCAAATAGGATAACTTCGTCCATGAAGCCCTTTGTTGGAATGATGACAGATGATTGTGTCGATAAATTTTCATGATTATTATAGATCAATTGAAGTGCTTGATGTATCTTCCATCAAAAGGGACTTATTATCACTGAACCATTTAAGCTCCAAATCTTTAGATAGATCCAGGTATGCGAGATATTGGAAATTTTGAGCCTTCTCTTTTAAGAAGAAAATAGAATCTCACGATATCCACTTCTGTAACAATGAAATGAGTACTGTTGGTGATGCAGGTAAAATCTTCCAAGACATAAAAAAAGAGTTTGTCAGAAGATATATTCAAGCTAGGAACAGTCGTTGGATAAGATAATTGATGACGGCATCAATACCTCTATCGGATGATCCTTGATTTTCAAAAATATTTTGATTAATATTTTACATATTTATTTTAACAAAAAGTCATAAAAATACATCCAAAACTAAAATATTATTATGGAAATTATAATTTTTATGCTATTTTCTTTATAAATAAGTTAATGTTAAATATCCAAGTTTTGTATTCTTTTTTTGGTGGGAGAAAACTTTAAGTATAAAGTTAATCTTAAATTCTTTGTAAAAATTTTGGTTTAAAAAAAAGGTTCTCAAATAAATTTTTTCACAATCACCTACAAAAATGATGTTTTATTAATTTTAAATTGATTTTTCATTTATGTAACAAAATTGCTATTAAGATGTTTTTTTTTTAAAAACGAGAATTTCCAAAAATATTTATAATGATTATAACATAAAGGTGATAAGTTATAAGATTTGATTTTAATTGAAGGATTTAAAGTTTTCTTAAAATTATTGATTGCTTATAAAGGAGTATAATTCTTAAAGAGGCTTGAATCACTTTATATTATTCGAAAAAAGAATACTTGAGCAAGAAAGAGGAAGTGAAAGTGGAAGTAACGAGTTTCTTAGAGAGACATCATTCTGTGAACGGAAAACTTTCTTTTGTGAATGGATTTATTGAGATCTTGCAGAGATTTTCAAATCTATCTCTTAAACTTTAAAATCAGCTTTTTTACGATTTTGAAGTAGATTTCCACCCAGGATGTAATTTTCATGTAAGGCTTTTAATTAATTATGTAATTTGAGATAAGGTGCTTGTTCCTCCCAATTAATTAAATTCCAAATGACTAAAGAAATCTTGCTAAAATTCGAGTTATTCTTTTTAAAAAATTCTCAATCCTCTAGAGACATTTCAATTTGTTCTATGAGCGCAAGAAATACTTTTTGAAAAATTAAAAATTTATTGGGTGACTTTTTGACTTGGTTTTTATCATTTAAAAAGATTGATTCGTCGTTTATATCATAAAATTTACATAAATCAAATTGGTTTGGGAATAAAGGAAGAAGATTTCGAATTTTTTCTATTTCTTCGATAAAGTCATTTTTTTTGCGTTTTGAAATTGTATTCTCGCCAAGAGTGTGATGAATTAAACTGACAGTTTTCTTTTGATTTCTGGGATGAGAAGCTATTCTTGTAATTTTGGTCGAATATTGCTTTGGCAGAAGACGGCTTTAATAGAAATCATTGTGATACAATAAAACTTTATTCACCAATAAAAATTAATATTTGTATTTAAAATATAAAATTCAGTTGCTTTTATCTCTTTTCTCTTGTATGCTAATTTTTGACATTGACATCTTTATTTTTAACAAAAGATTATGATCTGAAAAATGAGATCTGGCTTGTAATTTGTGAATTAATTTAGCAATTTTCGGATGTTCAATCTATTAAAAGTGAAATTTACAAAGCTCTTATTTAATTTTTCTGAAAACGATAAACCTCTTCCTGTTTTCAATGGAAAATTTTTAATGACTGAAAGTCTAAGTTTTTTTCATTCAAACATACAGTTTTCTAATTCACTTTTTTTTTGTTTCATGAGAGAGAATTCACACACAAATTTTAAATTTTTTTATAGACTAAATAATCATATTTGTAGTACAAACAAAGGTTTCATATTTATTTTAAGGGATTGACAATATCCATGGAAGTATGAATAAATAGCGTTCACATCATTCTGCAGGAAAAATTGACAATGTCAATAATATCAATCAACTTAAAGTCCGTACACATTGCTGCTATTACGTTATCATAGTAAAACAGAAAGTAACGGAGTTAGCATTTAACATAAACGTAAAATTCAAATTTACAGATTAAAACAACAAAAGATTTTTATTTAATACATTGAAGATTGCTCATTGTTGTTTTTTTTCGGATATTTATATCACAATAGTACTTGAATTTGTTCTAGAAAAATAATGTTTTAGCATAAAAAAAGATACTTTGTGATTATTAAAAGTAGATTTATCTATTTTGAACCGAATAAAAAGTTAAACAGTTAAGCAAGATAATTAAAAAAACAACAAAACTGTTCAAGTTTTATTCTTTCTATAGAATTTTTTTACAGCTTTATTTGTTAGGCTTGTATTTAAAAAAATTGTAATAATATTTGTAGTTTTTGTTATTTACAAAATTTTGTTTAGTATAAATAGCAAGTTTTTAATACTTGCAAATATCTTTTCTATTTTAATAACTTTAAGTTATTTTGGATTCTGAATTCTATAACATGTTAACTATTTTTTTTTAGTTAAGTTTTAATTATAAAATGTTTTTACACAAACTTTTTATAATATTAATCAAGTTTTTAACTTATAATATATATATGAGTTTTGGCCAGTGTTTCTATTTTCAAATAGTTTAAAGTTGGCATTTTCATAATTAGTATGAACTTGATAATATTAATTTTGTCTTTGTTTTTTGTTTTAAAATTTGATTTAAAAAATATTTTGACAGATTTTGTTTTTCTTAATAAATATATAGTTGATTTATTAAGAAATAAAATAAGTAATTCTATCTAATTCATATTGAAAAATGCTTTAAAAGTGGTTTTAATGTAATAAAAACATAAAAATTTTCATTATTAAATCAAAAGTTTCATTATGTCATTTTTTTTTTGTAAAGATCAACCTCATGTGTAATGATCTATCCCGATCAACAGAAAAGTTTGCTTAGACTCATTTTGTATCACTTGCTATATATCGGATCTCTTTATCTGCAATGAGAGCACAGTTTGTAAGACCTAAAAATAAATATCAAAAGTCAATTTAAATTTTGCCTATTTGACATTTTTATTGGTTTATATTAACCATACCATGGTATTCTGAGTGCTGAGGGAGGAAGCCAGCGAAAAGATAAAGATAATGCCTTTTCAATAAACCAAAGCCACAATTGCTTGATGTTCATTTGTCTTGTTTTGTAGCAGCATGCCTCATAGAAAGCTTAGTAAGAAAGTGAATGTCCAAATTGTAAATGCTACTTGTTTAAAAAGTTTGAATCTCATGTTTAAATCCTGATTCAAGGTTATTACATAGCATGCTATCAAAAGCATAAAAATTACATGACATAGAAAATTCATAATGAACGTTTTTAATGGGTTGCTCAAAGTTTTTAATTTTTTTAAAAAAAAAACGTCAAAGAGAGTATCTCATTCAAAATATTTATTTTTGGTCAAGGTAAAACGTTCAATATAGCAAAATCTATTATAATAAATTCTCAATTTCAGATGGTTAAACAATAAAATAAAGTTTAAATAATGACTTTTAAGTCAACATAAATTTTAAATGTCAAGGTGGTTTACAAGCTCTAGCACGTAAGTCAATTATGCTAATGCTTTGGTCAATGATAAATCTAGAAACAGGTGACATTTCAAAGAAAGTTTTGTCGTAGATAAGACAATTGGCTTTTCAGGTTCGATAACAAAAATTTTTTATCCTTTTAGATTTTCAATTTTTTTTCGAATTGAAAAAAATTCTTTTTGCAAAATCATACTTTTAAAACGTAAACACGGAACGTTGTTCCAAAATAAGGACCAAACTGAGCTTTTTTTCACTTTCTTTTTCTTTTTCCAATTTGACTTACATTACATTCCTGTTTGTGTATCATGTCAATCTTATATTAAGTAAAAAAACATATTCATCAATATCCTATTATAGAAAATATGCATACCGGATTTTCTTTTTCTGTGTAGAATCGAGAAATTCTATTGTGTATTAGAGGTTTTAGGTAAACTCCAAAATTAGAGGATGTGTTACACAAGAAATCAAGATCCGAAGCAGGGGTTAAAACATTCATTCAAAAATTTCTTAATATGTTACCTTTAGCATATATCCAAACAAATTTGTAGTTTTGATGAGAGACAAAGATGAGAATTCCAAATTTTTCATTGAAAGCTACTAATTAATTTGATCAAAGAATGAAAACTAAATTTTAATTATTAAATTTAATGAATTGTTTTTTCAGTATTCAAGAGCATAAAATTCGTTTCATAGTTTTACTTTAGAATAATAATAATAATAATAATAATAATAATAATAATAATAATAATAATAATAATATTTTTATTATTCAACAAAAATGTTAAATAAAATTATCTTCTATATTATAAAATGGTCATTGTCAAATAACAATATTTTAATGAATTCACAAGAAAAAAATGATAATGGATAATAAAAAATTAATGAATGTAAAAAATTTAATTTGAAAAAAGATTTATTTCAAGTCTTTGGGAAACTTATATTTTTTCTCATAAACTATATATTGTTTTTTTATAAATGTTTTCTTGCATGTTAAATTTATTATATTGATATTTCAAAAATGTTCAAATTCGTGTAGAAAAGAGTCGGAGATGTTAAAATCTTTGATTTTGTAAAATAATTTAGAATCTAACACTTCATATCTGGATAAACATTATTTAATATTGTATCATAACTAATATTTTCAAAAGAGAATGTACAATCAACATCTAGTGAAATAAGATAAGGATCCATTTCAAAATAGCTTTGATTATCAGATTCAAAATCTGATTCGGATGATGGACTTCCCATTTGAGATATATATTCTGGAGCTTGAAGGAATCTCATGTGTTCAATTTCAAATTCATTGTTCATGAAAACATCAATTTCATTGTTCATGAAAGTATCAAGTGTTCCTTGGTATTCAGGTTCGATATTTTGGCTCATTGGCTCAGTTAATGTTATTTGAATTTCATCGTTAAATAATAAATCGTTGTCACAAATTTCGGGGCAATCATCACATTCTATGTTGTAGATGTCAATTTCATTTTGACTGGACTCAAATTTTTCATAGGGTACAAATTTAAATGTAGCTTTGCCTCTCTTTGGACAATATTTCCAGTGAGGATGTAATTTTTTATGAGTTCTATTAACTTGCTCACACAGATCTTTATATGATGATTGTTCTGTCTCGTTGGATGATTTCCAAATTTCTCCAAACATCTTTGAATATTCTGGCTGATCCGTGTTCTCAAAAAAACTGTGATCTTCAGGTGAAAAAACTTCTTTCATTCTCTTCATAGCAACTTGACGAAAAACTAGAAAACTATTAGGTGGTCGCTTAATCTCTCCGTTTGGTTTTTTAAAAACGTTTGGATCTTTTGTGTCAAGAAATTGATCCAGACGATATGGTACTGGAAACAAATTAAGAATCCCACGAAGTTTCTCAGTTTTAACTTTGGAAATAAATTTTGATTTATGACTCATACATTTAGAATTTTGATTCTTTAAATTCATTTTACGAAGAGAATTACGAAATTTATTATGAGCTCTAGGTTTTGAAGCCATTTTTTAAAATTTTTTTTTTAAAAACAAAGCTTTGAAAGGTATAAACTCTGATAGTTAAACTTGATTGATTTACTGATTTTACTTTTTCGTTAATAACTAGCTTAGTGATTTTATAGTGATTTGAGTGATCTACATCAAATCCAATGAGCAAATTTGACGGAGTTTTAACTTAATCACATGTAGTACAAAAAATTTGTTAACAAAGGGATTTGGGTATTTATTATTTAAAGAATTCCATGAAGGAAACAAAAGAAATAATGTCCTTACAACCAAAGTCGCACTTATTTTCCCTTTTTATGAGACCAACAACTTTCGTCATTAAATCTGATTACAAAGGTTTTAATCATAAAAATTTGTAAAAACTTTATGAAAGCTTTACTAGCAAAAGAATTATAAAGAGAATATATACATTTGGTAATGTAATATGGTGAGGGGGGGGGGAGGGGGATATCTATACTAAGATTCCATAATAATATTGAATTAATTAAAAAATTATTAAAGTAAACATTGAGAATTATATTCATTTAGTATGAATAAATGAATGAATGAATGAATTAATGATCATTACAAAATTTTAATGTAAAAAATCTTGATCATATTGTATACTTTTTCAATTTTATATTGGCAGAAAGTATTCCAAAATATAATATAAAATATATTAGCGTTCAGATGAGGTTAAAATTTAATAAATTTCATTTATTAATTTTGAAAAATTGATAATATTTATAATAGTTATAATAAATTAGATAGATCTTTTAACTATTTTATTATTTTATCTTAATAAATAAATTGACTAGGAAATAAATCATGATTTTAAAAATTTTATGATATATATATATATATATATATAATAAAAGTATTTTTTTTTATAATTATAAGCTGCTTAATTATTTTTATCTGAGATATTTTTTGCTAAATTAAATGCTTTTTGACGGTTTCTTTTTTGCTTATGTTTAGGATAAAGTTCCTCAAATAATGCTTTTGCTTTAGAAAATAAGTTTTTATAGGCATCTTTCTCTTCGTCACTCAATGAACGCCAAATCTTCCCAATAACTTTATTAAGGGTTTGCCCACAACGCAAAGTTTCTTTACTGTCGGAAGAGATGTTTGATTCTTCTAACTGACGTCTAAAAACTTTGGTGAAAATGATATAAGAATTATCAACTTGACATATATTCCCATTTTTATTCTTAAAAATTTTCTCATCATTGGGATTATATAGATCTTCGAAAGTGTATGGAGGAGGGGATAAACTTAACGATGAACGACATAAGTTTTCAAGATCTTCTACTATTTCGCTTGTAATGTTAGATCTCGCAATTGACTTTTTTCCACTGGTCTTGTTAAGTGAATTCTTTGAGACATTATTATTATTATTATTATTATTATTATTATTATCGAACGTTTTATTATGTTTCAATTTTTTTGTCATATCTTAAAAATTTAGCTTTCTTTACAGCTGTAGGAAATGTTCCCAAATTTTAAATGTGAAAACATTCAGTGGAATATTTATAAGTTTTTTTCGGAGCTATTTGATTGAATTATCGATTGTTCTAATGAGAACAAAGCAAAATAGATTATTAGAGAAAGAAGATACCCAATGATTAAGATAATTATTGCAAAGAACTATTCAAAGGTTTAAAGAAGTTCAATTGCTAAATATTTCGTTAAATGTTTACAATGTGATAAGCATCATGCATCTCACCTATCAAATGGATGGAAAATATGAACCAGTAAAATATTTTTCGTAAACGCTTTCAAGTTTTACCATAAATCTTTTAAAACATTTTAAAGAATGATGAATAGATAAGTTTCAAAGCTGTAAACAATTTCAATTTAGAAATTGAAAAAACCAATTGAATACATTTTTACAAAAAAAAAATTTCGTTTTTTATTTATCATGTAGAAAAAACTTTACATAAAAAGATTTATATTTGGTTTGAATGGAATTTCATTCATTTTTGACACATTTAGTCGCAAGATAAGATTTAAAACTTTAATTTAATAATTTATTATTGAGAAAAAATAATAATAATTTAAATTATGAAAATATTTTTGGCTTTTCTTAACTATTTTATGTTTTTGTGATTTTAATTGCATATGGAGGAATAAAAGAGATGATGTTTTAAAATAGTTAATATTTGCATACATATATATAAAGAGAGAGAGAGAGAAAGAGAGAGAGAGAGAGAAAGAGAGAGAAAGAGAGAAAGAGAGAGAAAGAGAGAAAGAGAGAGAAAGAGAGAGAGAGAGAGAAAGAGAGAGAGAGAGAGAGAGAGAGATGGATAAGATAATTCATAGATATTTAATTATAGTCCTTCTGCTTTTTTGTGTAATTTTTTGCCTCGTATCAACATTGTAATCAAATAAAATTAAACCATCTACGGCTTTTGTCGTCACTTTAATGCCATCGTTAGAGTTGTTTATGTACCTTCTATTCTTGCAAAGAAAGATTGTACGTGTTTTTTACCACCACCAAGATGAATATAAATATAGAGTAAAAAAATTAAATCCATCACCATCACCTCAGATAAGGAAAGATGGTAACGAACTAAATAATTTAGAATGTTTTCTTCCACCATTAAACAAGATCGGCACAGTGAAATTTCCCAGATGTGAATATTGTCATAGGGTCCAGTTTTTTCTTCAAATTCATCAATTGTTTCGGTCAAACAAACCAAATGTGTTGATCATAGCAGAGAATACTGAGAGGGTAATGGCATAATAGTGTACATTATATGAATCTAAATATTTCTCTGAAAAGTTAAGAAATTACAAATTGAAGTCTTGAAATTCTTAAGGAAACAAACATGTTGAACATTTTACTTACCCTTGCAATGAGTTTTAAGTTCACATTAGGTTACGGTGAAAAATTAACCCTGTCTCTTCAATCGGCTTGCTTTTACCCATTAAAAATTGCTCTAATAAAAGTTTGTTAAAATACTCGTGTTAATATACAATAATTTCTCAAAGAAAATTGAAAAGAGTTTATAATTGAGCAAAGACGGAGTTTATATTTAGAAATGCATTTGAAATTGAAATGCGTCTTTCTTCTTTAAACCCTCTTAAAAGTATCAAAAAGTGGGACAGTTTCAGAAAGAGACTTGTGGAAATTAATAAATATTTAAGTGTTCATTACCTTGACGAATAATATGGGTTATACGTATGAAAAACCGCGAAAATGATTAAAAAAAGACAATGAGCCAGCAAAAATTTGTCGTTTAAAAGTAAAATCAAAAAGGTTTTTCAAAATAGAATAAACAAGGCGATAATATAAAATAAAGAAAAAGTATTTTGTAAAATCTTAAGGAAATGCGGTTGCAAAACTTCTTTTGAAGAAAAAACGTGGAACCTAAAAGGAGAATATATTTCATAAATCTATCGTCTAATCTTTGTCTAAATCATATAAAATTTGTAATGGTGACATGATAATTATAATTATAATATAATAATAATAAATGAGGGACCAAGGAGAAATGGAAGGCCAAGGACACAGATATTTTCACATTTTTCGCATTTGTTTTATGTAAAAAAATTTTTGTTATGATCTTCAAAAAAAGTTATCAGATTTTGATTCTATTTGGGATCGTGGCCATCGGGAAAGAACGGGAATCCATGAGTGGTGAGATTTTCTTCGGTCAGCATTGTAACTCTCTATCTAACATCCGGTAGAATCCGTTAGTAACACAAAAAATCTGATAAATAAATACACTATACTTTCTCGAGTTAAGCTCAGGGTTTTTTTTGCAAAACAGGTATTTTTGTCCCATTATTAAAACAAACTTATCAGATTTATTAATTCTAAAACAAATAGGAAGCTTTTTGCGGTTGACATGAATTATCAGATTTATGAAAGGGTAAAATGATCTGTGTGGTCTGGTCAACAGTTTTAGTAGTACGCAACTCTCATCGAACAACTCCTGGGATTAAAACTTATTCTTTGCCTAATCGATAGATTTGGGAGAAATGTTTGTCATTATACTGATCTTCAAAATAATAAAAATTTTTTTTTATAACGAGAAAAGGTTGCCCAGTCACTTTACATTTTTCAAAAATGGGATATTTTTATTGGGAATGAAATCGCGATAGCACTAATTGATAGACTCTGAAAAGAAGTAATTTTTTTTTAAAATCGTTACAATTTGAAAAAAATTAGATCGTTCTCTCACCGTTTCATCGAAACTGGGCGCGAAACATATTATGATTCATGTACATAAACAAGGATTGACAAATATATATGAATTTAATTTAATTACAAAACCTTATCTAATATCAAGGACTTTCTTCATGAAGTTAGTAATTACATGATATCAAATTTCATTGAACCCTATGCAAGCCAATATTAAAAAGAGTCGCCAGCATTTTTTCGTTATGAAAATTTTGATAAAATTTTTTTTAATATTCGTAAAATTCATTTATTTTCACCTTTTGAAACAAATTTACCTTGAAAATCTACCTTTATTTTGCTCAAAATCTTTCAAGACTTTTTTTTAAAAAAAAAAAACGTGAGTGTGTGAGAAAAATTAGAATAAATAAAAATTTTGTATATCGGCAAAGAGTTATCATGATCTAAGGTTATTGGTAATTCTTTTTGATCTTAATAATTAATTATAACATTTGTGTCGAGCTTTTTAATAAATCTGATAAAGACTATCAACTTTATTTACAATAGCCACAAACTTGATCTGATCCTTTTTCAAATATACACAAGACACTTTTGACAATTCTGATAGCCTGTAACATGCGCTCTTCTCCTTATCACATGAATGACATGAATAATCCCAAAGCTTCCCGAATAACACTTGAATTTTATTTAAGCAAAATAGTTAAAAAATTTTTTCTTCAGATATTATCAATTCATCAGGGTTGTTTACCTATCGGTTTCAGAGCATAATTAGCAAATTGCCCTTAAAAAACAAATAAAACCGGAAAAAATCGGAATCTTTAAAAGGTAACACAATTTCAACACGCGTTTATTTCAATAGATATTTGAATAAATGAAAAGCCTCGTTTTGAGTTTAATATTATGATACTATGAATTCATTTAAAAATGAAATTCAAGGAGGTTTGTTTAATAATGAAGAGTTGTAGGTCATTTATTTGTTCAAATAATTTTTTTATAAATATTTGGCACATGTTCAACTTAATTTATACAAAAGTAATTAAAATGAAGTTTACCAAATATCGTAACATGATAAAAATTTTGCTTAATATTTTATTCCTTTACGTGAACAATAAACAAGCAAAGGAAAAGTTCGGGATAGGTTTATTTTTCTTAATCATATACAAATTAAAAAAAAAATTAGCTAAAGAAAATTATATTCCCTTTGAACTTTTTTTTCAAAAAATGGTTGAGAATTAAATTGGTAAAATATTAAACTTTTGAAAAATAGTGAATAAATCTTTTAGCATTCAAACCTACTTATTTAAGATATTCATTTAAAAGTCATTTTTCTTTTGATTATAATTGCAAAAAAGATATTTTTTTAATGAGAAGAATTTATCATATTTTTTTTCCAATTCAAAATTTAAAATTATCATAGTTAATTCTTTGATGTTGACAGTTCATCTTATAAATTATTATTATTTATTATTTATTATTTATTATTATTATTATTATTATTATTATTATTATTATTATTATTATTATTATTATACATTCAATAGAATATATATCTAATAAACTTTAAATTTGTTCATTTGGAATTGAAATTAAAAAAATAAATTCGAGAAATAATTATGAACATCAAATGAATATATTATGGTATCTTATTTTGAAAATTTGAAAAAATAGTATTAAATAACTGTTTTTGAATCTTAAATTTATTGAAAAGCTGTTAACATGGCTCTGATGAAAAACAAGAAAATTCCTCCCAAGTAAAACCTTTGTTAAATCCAGAAAATGGATTTCATACAATTTGATTATAAAAATTATTCATAAACTTATAATGACTAGGTTTTTTTTGCATTCAGTAATCAAATATTTTGTTAAATATATTTTTAAAAAACATGCAGTAAAACACTTTTAAAGTTAAAGCTCAAATTCAAAGCTCAAAATCAAAATTAAATGAACTTAATATCTTTTAAACATGACTAAAATAATAAAAGTAAGTGTAAGAATACGATTCTACTGTTTTTCGGTCCCTTAAATTTTATAAAGTATAAACGTGTATGAAATCAAAAGTTTGGATTCAAAATTTGGATTTAAAAAACTTTTTATTAATCTGAAAATGAATTCGATAACATTTAGATTTTTTTTTGAAAAGGAAGGGAATTCATTGGTACACTATCCTATCAAATGTATTGGTTACAATTTTTAGGAATGTTTGACATTGTGAATGGAACGGGTTAGAGTAATTTTTCATTAGAATGTTCGGCATTGTGGATGGGAATGGGTTAGAGTAATTTTTCATTAGAATGTGGGACATTATGAAAATGGAAAATCTACCATTTAAGTAAAATGTCTAGCGTGGATGCTAAAAAGAATTAAAGAATGTATAACTATTTTAAACACGAGTATGGCCCAATTACTATCTAGAAATTAGGAACAAACTAAGTGTCCCAGGGCTAAATGTGATTCACGCGCTTTCTACATGTAACCAGTTACTCGAGCCAGTTCAGGCTATATTACATTGATGCACTAAAAGAAAACTTATCCAGAGATGACATCTTTGGAATAACATCAAACAAAGTAATACTACAAGAAACCAATTCAACCAGCTATTCGGCCGTCTTTAAAGGATCAGTTTTAATACCAACAGATTCATGTTCCCAAAGAGACATCAAGTTAGAAAATCTTACATCATTCAGGCTAATTGAACACTCTGAATCACCAGACATATCAACATCTTCCATACAACACTCTTTGGGGGTTTGAAAAAAAAATTGTAGTTATAAATTCATTATAATTCCACAACGACAATACTAAACATAATAACCAATCCTTTTTATTTAAAAAGCAAAAAATTACTCCTTTTTTGGGAAATCCTTTTGAGTGTGGAAGGATTGGTTCTCGACTGATGTTGGACGACCATTCCCTTTTCTGTGTGTGAAACTTTATAATGTAATAAAACCTGACGTCATATTTTTATATTAAAACGGAAAAAGTTTAGCTCTAATTACGTCACATACAAAAAAATTGAATCCCAAAACAAATAAGACTTCAACGCTCTATGTTAAAATTTTGTAAATATTCCTCTTGAAAATCATAATTCAATGTAATTTACAGATTTTCTTATGCTATTGCATTCAATAAGAAAAATTAGATTTTTTTCTCTTTTGCTATTGCATTCAACAGCAAAATCAATATGATTGATCCTAAATGCTAAATGTGTAAGAGATGGTCAATCAGAAAATAAAAAAGTTTAATATAAAACAATAATATAAAAATGCTTTTCAAGAAAAGATTTTGATTCTTTAACAATAACAGGAAAAAAGAATAAATCATTAAAATTATATATTAAAATTTTGGAAAATTATCTATTACCGTGAATTAAAATAACTTTTAATGACCAAAATTTATTTGTTTCAAAATAATAATGTATTTGTTTATATGAAAAAAAAAGATAAAAGTTTTGGCTTTTAAAAAAAAATAATATTTGTTGATTAGTTTTGTCTGATTTATTGATTTTAATTCTTATTAAACATTTATAAAATGAATTTAAAAGAAAAATATTATAATGTTTCAAGAGACAGCCTTTTTTACTAGTCATATAAGTAAGATATTAAAATTTAAGATTAGTTAACAAAAATTTTGCACAAAAAGTTTTGTAATCTTCAAACAAAATAATAAAGTACATACATTGGTAAATATTAATTTTCGGGTTTTTATAAAATAAATGGATAATTTACTTTAAGTTTTTATTTAAAATGGGGATGAAAAATATTTAAAAGCTATTAAAATTTATATTAATTCATAATATTCTTTATTAATTCATTTTTTATTGAACTAATCAAAATTTAAATTTTTTTATTCAAATAATTATATTCATATCACATTATCTATGATGAAATTCAAAATACCTTTTTTTGAGCCTAAAGAATAAATATTAAAATTTTCAGTAAAAATTTATTTCATAAACCAAGTAAAAATTGATGGTTATATATCTTTAAATCATTTATATAACACTGTTTTAGAATTAGATTTCAATAAACAACAGATTTTCGTCAAGAATAAATTATATTTTGAAATTGATTTGGGACATAAATATTTTGTTTTTAAAATGATTTAAATGTTTTTGATTTGATTTTAAATGGGTCATTCAAAATATTACTAATTTCTTGAATTATCTTATATATATATATATATAAATATTAAGAAAAATCAAGTCAAGTTTTATATAATAATTAATAACATAAGATATTTATTTATTTTTATCTTTATTTTCCCAAACTTTCTATTATGACATGTAATAATAATAATAATAATAATAATAATAATAATAATACCAATAATAATAATAAAATTGTAAACAATGTATTTTTAATGGATATCAATTGACTAATAATTATATACAATTACATGTAACTAATTATTAACAAACTAAACAATTATTTATATTAAAATAATATATAAACTTTAATATATATTGGTTTCATTTTTAAAATAATTTTTCAAATTGGGATTTATTTTTTTCTAATTTAATAACAAATTCTTCCAATTTTATAATCACTAGTTACAAAACTCATATTTGGATTATTAGTTAATCAAGTCTGGCTTCATTTTACATTTTAATTTAATTTTAAAGAAGAAAAAAATTCTGCTTTGGGTAATTAATTAATAGAAATACAAGAATATTTTTAGAATTTTGTTAAGAAAAAATATAATTTTTCATGGGTTGCTGTAAAACCACTATCTTTCAGGAATATTTTTGCAAGTACCAGCATTTCTAAAAGATACATTTATTCACTAAGGTAAATATGAGTTTTAAAGAAGTAGTCGTACGATCGATTTAGTTTTTTCCAGAACAGAGATAAGATTAAAGTCATAATAATAAATATGGTTGTTTCAAAGTTAAAATTAAAGGCTGGAACTATTTAATAAATCAAAGATTTTGATGATTTACTCTTTCAAGTTTTTCTTATAAAAGATAATCCCAAGTCGCAGTTCAAGTATTATCGTAGTATTGTTTTTTTATCTTTAAAAAGTATTTTTGATATCGTACCAAAAAATCTTAATTAAATTTAAAAGAACCCAAATTAGGAAAAGTTAAAATGAAGATATTTTGTGGGGTCTCTAAAAACGGATTATTTCAGAATTTTTCTTTGTTAACAATAATCAGGATCAGCATTATAAAAATTACGAGTAACAATCGTTACCTTTTTTTTTTTTTTTAATGTGTAAATGGGTACAATCAATAGATTGGGCCATTTAAAAAAACAAATATTTGAATATTATAAATCTGTTACAATTTACTTTGAGATGTTTTTATTTTTAGATTTGAATCCGAATAAAAGATTCGAGTTTTTATCATCTTATCTAACTTTAAACATCCAAAATTATTTTGATTGTTTCCTAGATAGTATTTTTTGTGTAATTTTTGATTGTTTTAAAAATGGAAATTGTAATACCTTAAAATATTATCAAGTTCTCTTCTAATAATAGTTTAAAATAGTTTAAAATAGTTTAAAGATTAAGATGATAGATGAATTTTAAGAAAATAATTTTATATTAATTTAAAAAATAATTAAAATTGCTTAAATTCTTAATTTTTCAAAATAGATTTTAGACATAAATACCTATATAAATATTTTGGAAATCTTTTTACATAAATAAAAACTGGTTAAATTTTTTGGTACCTGAGCTATCTTGGGTTTTTTTTCAGTTCCTAAATTTTTTTCTAATATTTCAGTAGTGTGGAATCGCGTTCCACGCGTTTTGTATGGGTCTGAGAGGTTATTGTATAATGCTTAGTGGTGTCTTGATGTAAGTCCGGGTAGCTGATCACGTACAGAAAGCGTATAATCCAGGCCTATTGTAGAAAATCTGTGTTTTGCGTACGTAGGTAGTGGAAGGATCTTACTTTGTTAAAGTATTAATAAGAAAAAAATAAAAAAATAAAAAACTGGACAATATTTTAAAATTAAATTTAATTCAATATATATTCTTGGATCGCGATCGATCCTGGCTAAAGGAAACGGTTTTTATATTAAAAATTCAAACCAATTTATTAATAGGTTCATTAAAAATACCTGATATTCATATATCGGGATGAAGAACTTTCTATGATAAGGTATAACAAAGTTTTTTCATATATTTCCTTAAAGATCAACATTTAATTTACCATTATAGGAAGATCCGAAAAAGATGAAATGCAGGTATCATCATGTGGCGTTAATTTATAAAATGGACAAAGATTTTAAAAAAGTTTTCAATTTATAAAATTGCTTGTGATACTGTTTTTAACAAATATGTCTCTTATCAAAAGTATTATTTCGGGAAAAGTATATAGAACTCAGTTTCGTTTCAAATCTTTACAGTGTTTATGTTTGTTAGTCTTTGAAAAAGATGTGCACAATGACTAATGTTTACATTGATATGACGGTTTTTTAAATTCATAGTTCCATTTAAAAAATCTCTATGAAATTTTGAATTTAATAAGGAATTAAAATTTTTTCATAAAATTATAACTACCAAAAAAAATAATATAAATACAGCTTTGTTGTTACCAAAAAAAAAAAAATTGGAAAATTGGAAAAAAGGAAAGTCAGATGGATCAATTGAATTATATCTTGAATATTATATCAATAAATTTTCAAGGAATTTTTCCTCCAAAATTCAATGACCCTTTGCTCTTCCTAAGATCTCGTAGACAACAGAGAAGTAACCGTCAACCCAAGAAACCTCCAAACGCATTCATCATTTTTAGATACAATTTATGCGAAGAAGCAAAAAATTATGGTTTTTCAAACATGAGAATTTTAAGTAAAGCAGCTGGAATTATCTGGAATAATGCCAGTGATGAGGAAAGAGAAATGTATTTCACCCTTGCAGAGCAAGTGAAACAACTGTTTCCTTACAGATCTGTGGTAGAGAGTTCTTTAGAAAGTCATCTCCATGAATATCAACCTTATTAAATGAGAACAAAAGTTCTTGGACAAGCTTCAAATCAATCTCAAATACTTCCAATTGACAGTTTAACCGATTTAAACGAACAAAATACATTTTACTTGAGCGAAAGAGAAGATAGCATGTTCAAAGATCAAAACTTTTAAAAGAATTAGAATCTGTATTCTACAAAGCATTCAGTAAAAATATTTTTGAAAAATAGAATCTTTGCTAGTCTCATTTAATCCTTTCTCACATTAAATATTTTCATTTTGGACTTTTCTCACATTAATTTCTGAATAATGGCCTATTTCTCGTTCAATTTAGACTTTTGAAAGATTAGATTTATCTTTAATTTTCTCTTGAAAACCATTTTATTTGTTGAGACTAGTTAATTTTTACAAAATTTTCCTTTTTCTAATTAACATTTATGAATTAGAAAAAAAACGAAAAAAAATTTTTCGTTAATTTGTGAAAGAGAAAATAATTCTAATTAGTAAAGCTAAGAAATCTATAATTTTGAGAAACAAAAATAATCGCTCTTTAAAGGATTAAAGTTTTAGTTTAGTAATTAAAAATTTTATTCTTTTAAAAATTCTCTAAATTCATTTTGAAACAAAATTTTTACATTGTTTTGTTTCAGAGCCAATAAATTGTATTTTTTCTTTTATCTTTTCAGTACCTTAATATTTATTTAACTTAAATAGTAATTTTTATTTGCCGATTAGAATATTTTTTGAATAACTTCAAACACATTTATATATATATATATATATATCCAATTGAATAATTTAATCTAATCATTTTTTTTTTATATTTGATTATAATGAAACGTATTGTGTTTTAAAAAAAATATTTATTCTCATTGTGTCAATCACATCTATTATTTATTAGTTTCATTCTTTGTCCCTTCTTTAAATTCCCGGATAATCATTCAAATCAATATTTATTTATTTTCTGAGTAAAATTTTTTTTTAAAAATAAAATAAAATAAAATAAAATAAAAAATGTAGAGTTCATTGTGAAAAAGTATTAATAAATTTAAGTTAACCGTAAAAATTAATCTCTTAAATTTCGAAAAAAATAATAAAAATAATAAAAATAATAAAAATAATAAAAATAATAAAAATATTATTTTTATTTGTTGGCTTTAGAATTTATAAATTTTATAAAATTATTTTTTAATTTAATTCCGAAAAAGATAATTAACCTAAAAATAATTAAAAAACCTTATAATAATTGTTAATTCAAGGTTACTTGGCAATTAAAAGTATATGCATAGGTTTAGTTCAGACTGACAGAGATTCACTTGGTAGTTGTTTTCACGGGAATGATTTTTACAAAAAAAAAAAAAAAAAAAAAAAAAAAAAAAAAAAAAAAAAAAAATAAATATCAAATAATTTGAAAACCCAAATTATTTAAT